>PVHX01002515.1:0-95282 GCA_004024805.1 Geosciurus inauris
TGCAGGAGCTCTGGATGCGGCAGGGGGGAGGTGGGAGGAAAGAAAGGGTAATGCGTAGAGTAATGATGGTTGATTGAGAGGGTCATTATTGCCCCTGGTGCAGGTATGAAGACACAAATAATGTGACTCTATCTGATTTGAAACCAGAGAATTGGAAAAACTGAGCTCTGTATATGTACTATGACTTGAAATGCATTTAAATAAAATAATTTAAAAAAAAAATCTGATATGTCATTTTTTTAAAAGGCTATTTTGAAATCAGGGACCCAGAACACAAACTACTGGAGTTAGTTAGAATTTCTGGCAAGGAAATGCTTGATAAGTATTTAATGGGTAAAATTGAACATGCATATTGGTCATTTTAAAGCTTAAAGGAAATTTCAGGGAATGAAGCAACTTAGATGAAGACAAATGGACTGGAGGGGTGACATTCATGGGGGATTCCTGTTGGTAGATGGGAGTACTTGTGAATATGCATAATTTTTTTCTGTAAACTGTGATGCTGTGCATAAATCCAAGAAAAGGTATTTATGTAAAATTATATGATTAAATGAAACATATACATACATATATCATTCTATATAGTATGACTTCACTTGAAGGTTGGCAGAATTTATAGAATTTTAAAAGTAAGTCTGACTAGAGTCCCCTGGCACATAAAATTGAAGGCTTTATACATTATGCAGCTCCATGAGTCATGAGTACCTTCAGAAATTGCATAGCAAACATTTAAACTCATACTTTACTATCGCATGGGAAGCAAAATCAGCCTGCAGAGAATTAAGGAAACAAATGAAACCCAAAACACGTGTTGGACTTACATGTATAAGCATTCACTTTGATGGTGAATATTATATATGTCTGTGTTTCCCTGATATATCAGTGCAAATGTCAATGGAAACCTTGAGTCTTTCTCATTTTTATGTGTCTATCATATCTCAGGTGTTTTGATTGCCATAATAAAGAAAAATGTTGCATGACTGATCTTTCTGGAATGTTCTGATATTTTTTGAGACAGCTAAATAACAACAACAACAAAGCCAAAAACCAAGACCAATGCAAAAACTCCCTTTTTTGATGACTAGAGTATAAGTACAGTTTGTAAAAATAATATAACTGAATTATAGCATTATATTATTTTTAACTGTTTACATTTATCTCACATACAAATATCGTGGCTTGGTTGCATTGTGAATGTACATCTAAAAACAAAATGTTCTTGAGGCTGAGCACAGTGGCACATGCCTGTAATCCCAGGGCCTGGGGGAATGGTGCTGAGACAGGAGGATCTGGAGTTCAAAGCCAGCCTCAGCAACAGTGAGGCACTAAGCTACTCAGTGAGACCCTGTCTCTAAATAAAAATACAAAATAAAACTGGGGATGTGACTCAGTGGTCAAGTACCAGTGTCCCTGAGCTCAATCCCTGGTACCATGACCTCTAAAAAAAAAGTGCCCTTGATAAGTATCAGGGGCCAGAACAACAAACACTTTAAGGAGACAAACAGATGATACAAGACAGGCTTCATTCTAGAGGATGTGATAAAAATAAGCAAACTATAATCCTTGTGCATACCCGTCCCCAAATATTTAAAACTAATTTATCTTAAACACTGTGCTCACCAAATTTATGTATAACTTATAAAAAAACTCCAATAATATTTCATTGCATTAAATGCTTCAAATAGAATTTCATGATCTCTATATAGATTTTAATTCCTTTTTTTTTCAACTCAAACACAGATATAATTACCTAATGGGGCTGGAAGCAGAGTCTGGGTCTCTTGCCATTACAGTTCCGATGATTGTGCCCACTTCAATATCTTCATGTACCTCAAAGAGGTAGGAGGATCTGCTGAAAACAGGAGGTTCATCTACATCTTCTATAGAGATTTTCACAATTGTTGTATCTTTGAATGGTCCTAGATAATAAAAACGTGGATCCACATGGGTGTTTTCTGCTTCAACTTTCAAAGTGTATAGTCTTCGGCTCTCATAGTCAAGTGGCTGTAACAAGAAACATGTCATTCAATTAAAGCGAGGGGAACTATATGACATGCTCACTTCAAGTTACAGCACGATATTTAAAATCCTGGTTGAATTCATTTGATTAATTTATTAATTATAAGTTTATAAAGTAGCACAAATAATGATATAATATTTAAATATCATTTAGGTTTCAATGTTTACTTTTTATGTATTCAATAGTTAATACTCTGGAACTTAGAAAAATGAGATTTTAAACCTTGCAAAAAATTATGAGAGATGTTAAAACCTATCTCATAAGTGGTTATTTCCTACAAAAAACGGACTGCCTGATTATGTACATGGTAGTGTGTATACATGTGTGGGCTGAGGTGTTGGGTACTATCAAATTTTTTTAAGCAAAAAAAGGCAAAAGTCAGTTACTTTTTAAATTTTCAGGTTTTTTAAAAAAAAATTATGTTGTATTTTTATTCAATGTAATGAGCTCATGGTACTATATTCACTTTTATGAAATTTTGGTGATAAGCTTTCTATACTTGCGTGAAACATTCAAAATAAAGAAAACCTCAGGAATCAGGAATAAGAAGAAAGAACATCATGTACAACCACAAGAATGGGAATTTATACTCCATGTATGTATAAAATGTTAAAATACATTCCAGTGTCATGTGTAACGAGAAAGAACACAGGAAGAATGAAAGAACAAGGCTTGGGGACATAGCTCAGTTGGTGGAATGCTTGCCTCACATGCACAAGGCCCTGGGTTCAATCCTCAGCACCACCAAAAAAAAAAAAAAAGAGAGAACAGTTTTCATAGCAAGCTGGCAATTAGAATATATTAAGAAACAAAAAGGATACTTTAAATATTAACAGAGTTTATCTTTCCATAAATAAAGAATTATGTCCTTCACCTCACATTCACTCAAAAAGATAAGTTTTATTAACAGACATTGCTAAATCTGACTTCCTCCATGCTCTTTTTCATTCTAAGAAGCACCAAATTCTATTTGCATGAATGCTGCATCCTGGTCATGGAAAATAAGAAAGCTGCTTTCCCCTTTGTTGGTCACTGTTCAATGACAATTGTGAACCTCCTGCCTTGCCATACACTCTCAGGATAGTTTTCTTATTAACCAGTTCCTCAGTGGTTATTTGATGCTTGGCATTTCATTAGAATTAAATTTCAATGTGCCCCATGTTCTCTTATAAGATGGCACTGATCCTACAATAAGATAAAGGGTTACCTTTAAATTATATCATTGAACATATGTTAGCAGAAAAGTTTAATTTACATAGCATAAGGGAAAATGTGAACAATTAAATTATATTCCAATCCATTCTGTCTCTTTTTATTAGCAACTCTAATTATTGCTTCATACATCTGGACAGTTTACTACATTTTATGCTTCCAACTACAATGATATATTGTTTTTATTAGCTATTAAGTATTTCTTAAGAAAATAATGTTATTACGGTGGCCTTTTACTAACATGACTCTGAAGTATAATTATGCATATATTAACTTTCCTTTTAAATTTTGTAAAATCTCAAGATTCATGTTTCAATCAAGAGAAACACATAGTCAAAAAGTCTAAGGAGCTTTTGGATTCATAGCCTTCTTACTTATGTAAACTATGAATTACATTCAAGCATAGTAGTGATATTTCTTTTAATGGATAATGCATGAGTGAAAAGTACATAATGAAATCTCCACTCTCTAAACACATGGATGCTTATATCTGCTGAAGCAGTGCACCTTTTTCACAGTTATGATGCCTTCCTGTGTGTCCTTCTCAGTTATAATGTCAAACATATCAGTCCCATCACCATCAATAATTCGGTATTCTACTTCAGCGTTTTTCCCAGTGTCAGCATCGGTTGCTTTCACACTTCCAACAGCTGTGCCCACCGGGGAAGATTCAAGAACCCGAAGATGGATGGTGTCTGCAGAGAATAAGAAGAGATGAGTAGAGAGATTTCTGAACAGAATTTTCAGAAGTAACATGTATATGAGAATCCTGTAAATCTTAAACTCTACATTAGATATGATTAATGAATATGTTGGGTATACCAATTATGGTTAACAGGTCTAGGAGCAGAAAAAATGGAATGTTGAGGGATTTGACGTGTGCATGTTAAAATTAATAGTGAGTACCAACCTCTAACAGTATCAGTTTTGAAAATAAGCGTGTTGTCTTTTGTCTTTTTGTTTGCATAGATTTGCTTTGAGAGCAGTTCTTTTTTTTAAACGTTTTTTAAAAATATTTATTTTTTAGTTGTAGGTGGACAGAATATCTTTATTTTTCTGTGGTGCTGAGAATCGAACCCAGTGCCTCTCGCATGCTAGGTGAGCACGCTACCACTGCGCCATAACCCCAGCCCTGAGAGCAGTTCTTTATGTATGTGTATTTATATGATCACAAATCACAAGATATACAGTGACTATTTCTATCCAATTGATTTTACTATGTTGTATTTGGTTATTTTCTTCTCTTATTTTAACTGCAGGACAGAACATTCCAAAATTCCAATGAAATCAGCTATAGTATGTAGGAATTTTATTTCTATTTGTGGCAACAAAAACAAAGGAAAGTCTACAGCAGAAATATAATGATGCTTTTCTCAGTATCAGAGTAAAAACACTAAATTCCGCCAAACTCCCCTTCCTTCCATAGCAAAACAAGAATGTATCTAAGCCCTTGGTGCTTAGATACCTGGATGTGCTTCCAGCATGAACAACCTCTACTGCTAATGAGATTTATGTTCAGCACCTGATAATAAACTACATATTTCTGATGGGTTAATTGACTGGAAGCACAGTTCTGATTATTGCGCCTTCCTGCTCATAAACCTTAAGTAATTCTCCTTAATATACATAATAAAGTTCAGACCTCTTGTCTAGCCACGTTATTGCCTATGTATATCTTTCCTAACATATTTGGCTTTTATTCACTTTTATGAAAGATTTGTATTGAACTGGACCTTTTAGATTTTTCTGACTCCAACTTACTTTTCTGCATCATTCTATTTATTCTTCTCATGCTATTTCCCTCACATAAAATTCTCTCCCTTTACCCAAATATAATTAAAATGCAGTTTATCAGGAGAAAATAGTACTTTCATGGGCTAACTGCTTTAGGAGTAGTGCTATGCCAAGGGCAGGGCTCAGAAGAAACAAACCTGCTGAGAATATGATCTTAGAAATCTAGCCTCTAGAACTGTGAGAAAATGAATTTCCTTTTTTTTGGCCATCCAGCCTATGGAATTTTTGTGACAGATGTAACAACCTAATACAAGCATATACATTCAGTCAGTTTTAAAAGCAATTTTCTAAGAGAACATGTTAAAACGCAGTTTTCATCACATACCAGTCAGATTCAGATGGTATTTTCCTACATTTTTCTCTGTCTGTCTCTGGCATTCCGCTTTAGAAAGCAACTTAACTCATTCCTTGCCTACCCTAGTATTGCCTCTCCTGGTCTTTTCCATCGCTTCCCTTTGGAACATTTGAGCACTGAGTATTCGAATGGTTCCCTTGATCACTGCCTTCACGTACTTGCCCCACTATGACCTTCTCTGAAACATTCCACTCATAACCTAATTGAAAATAAACTGATCAGAAGCAGTAATCCCAGTCATGCTTCTAACCTCTTGCCATTGTTAGGCATTATACTATCTACATAATTATTTGTGTATACCACGAGGACATAAAACACAGACTGTTTGTATTTTTTCATCAATGTTCTCCTTCTGTATATTGTAAGCATTATAAGTATTTGTCTATTGGATGTTGGATAAAACTCCCTAACTACTCTCCTAATGCCTATGACTGGACAAATCCAAACAATTTTTAGATATTTTCAGTCAACAGTGCATTCATATTACCCCATTTGAAAACATTCATCCTATCAATAATTACTCACAGTTTAAAGCTCTGACTGTTCCTATTCCACCTAAGGTATAATAAAAGACCACAGGCTGATTTTCCCTAATTTTTCTCCTGGCATTCTCTCCCTTAATTTATACTTACCAGTAACATCTGTCTCCTTGAGGTTTTCCAACATGTTTTTTTTTATTTCAGTTTAATACATTTTCCCTCTTCATAAAAATTTCCCCGTTTAAATCTACAGGAACTGCTTATTCTTCCTTTGATATATGCCTGTATCATCATTCTTCTACTGCAGAACATCATCAACTCTAGCCTTCTCAATTTAAGAACTTTCTTTGAAATATTAAATTTCATAGAATTAGTGCCTCAACAAATTGATCTATTATAATACAGAAAAAGCGTCCTTTCTAAAATGCAAAAATGATCACTACAATACTAAAAGAACACATTGTTAATGTCAGTTGTTTAACTTCATTTGGTTTACAAAGTCCTAGAATCTGATCTCTGCTAAAAACCTTAGTACCTTTATTATCTATTTTTAAACCTACAGTACATAAGAAATGCAGCCAAGCTAATGTGTTCTCAACTAAGAAGTATCAGTTAACCATATGAAAAATTACAAATACATGAAAAATGTTAGCAAAATAAATACAAACAATATTAATGATTTGATTTATATGTACCTAGAACTGAATGGCATCATCTTGAGTATACATTTTGTTTTCAAGCAGACGTGTATTTATTGCAATCTGGTCAAGGACTAGTTTATTAGGCAAGTTTGAGTGGATTTTTATAAACCAGTATCTATTCAATTCTTTGACTATGTCACATGCTAGACATTAGCATACAAAAAAGATAAATTCAAGTCTTTATATTCTTGAAAAAACTTGAAAGAGAAAAAATAAAATGAACTTATCAATGGTTCAAATTTTAAAAGGAAGTAGAGGCAAAAATCCTAAAACTGAAGAAGTAATGAAATAAAATGTAGTGCAGAGAAAATACTACAAAGAGAAGATAATTTATCAATTTATGTACTTATATAAAAATAAAGACAAGCTAAAATTAATAAGTTAAGCACCAAACATAGGAAAATGACATAAATACACAGCTAAAGAAATAGGAAATAGGAAAGAAATATAGAAACTAATGAAGATGATACATATAAATGAAAGAGAATAAAAATACCAAACTTTGTTTCTTATTTTAAAGACCTTACAAAACTTTAAAGACCTGGAAACTTTCCTTATGGAAAGGGAAGTAAAGGGAAAAATATTATTAAAAATTTAACAGTAAAAAAATACAATTGCAGAAGATATCAAGATTGGAAATTAAAAAATATTAGGAGTATTGATATGTTGACAAATGCCTACGAATAATTTAAATATACCAAACCCTACTAATGAAGATGTAAAAGATGATTTTTAAATCCTCTACCCTTCCAGACACAAATAGCTCAGTTTTCAAAGAATATTCATGGAGCAGAAAATTTTAGTTTTATGCAAAGTCTTCCAGAGAACAGAGAGGAAACACTGTTTTCTAACTCATTATGTGAGATCAGTATAACCCTGGTACAGAAACCTAATAGGAGATATCTGGTGGGTAATGTGGTATGAGTCAAAATTCCAAGTCTACCAACATGCAAATACGTAGTCCACTTTTTGTAGTTCATAATCACAATTGTAAAGTTCAGTTTATGCCATATCTTTCTAATCACTTTTCCATTAAATTTCTTACTCTGAATTTCATCATCTTTTCCATTAGTCTTGAGAAGATCTCATTTTGCTTTTGGTTGTCATGCCTCCTTACTGCCTTCCAGTGTGTGAGTGTTCAGTCTTTGTTTTCATGCCCTTGATACTTTAGGGTCAGTTTAGTCACTTTAGTCAGTTCTTTCAGAGCATCTTTCAGTTGGGGTTTGTCTGATATTTTCTCATGAGTAGATTAAAGGTGTGCACCTTTGTGAGATCTACCACAAAAGCCGTGTGTTCTCAGTGTTTCCTACGTGGTCAGCGAGTACATGCTGTCAATTTTTCTTAGGACTGATGAAGTTAACCATGATCACCTGGCTAAGTGTTTACATCAGTTAATTAATGTCATCAAAATTGATAATAAACTTATTTTTAACCATAACTACTTACTCCAACCTCCATATTAATTTAGACTTCTCAACAAAGATTGTTTTAGATTCATCCACTTTCTTTTCATCCTTTTCAAAGAATCTGATGAAGAAGTATTCCAGGAAAACGAGGGTCTAAATCAGGACATAGAGGTACCTGAGTACATAAGATCCATAATGATATGTATCCAGAGCAAGAAGCAAGAACATGATAAATAAAAATTAAAAAGAAAGGAAAAGAAAAGAGAGAAATAAAAAATAACAAAGAAAGAAAGAAAAGAAAAAATTGTGCTGGCACATTTTCCTGACTAGAGATTATCCAACCTGTGTTGGAATATTAACACTGGGATAGCAACTCTGTATGTGTCAAACTGAAAATGGTACAAGGCTGCTCACTAATAAATTTTGAGCAGCTATACACAAAGCATATTAAAATATCTCAACAGTAAGACTATATTTTTCAAAGAATTGTAGCTTAGACCTAGGTAAGGTAAATAAGAATGACATTTTTGTTACTCTTTTTTTGTTTTCTGTTTACTTTTCTGGGTGCTTATTTTCTGTTTGGATTTGAGCTGTGAGTGAGGAAAAATGGGAAAGGTTGCATGTATTATATATTATACAGATACTTGTGTATTTAACATTTTATTGCATATTATTTTCAAATATTAAATTAAAAAATTTCTTTGCATTATTAAAAATAATTGTTATAGTAAAAAATACCACACCACAGAATATCAATATAGAGAGAAAGAAATATTTATTTATTTCATTAATTGTACTGTTTCATTAATTGTACTGTCATATATATTTTACTATGAATATTGTCTCTAGGAATTGTTTCTTCCTTTTCATTTTAACGTGGACTTCTTTTGTATTTTGGATTTCTTTGTATTCTTAGGCACATCCTTAGATTCTGAAAGTCTGTCTGCTTTGAACTTGCTATTATAGCTCTGGTCAAGTATCAAAAATTATTTATCATTTCATTTAATTTCTTGATTTGTACAGAGACAATATCTATTACAAAGTGTATTTCATTTTGATTAGAATTAGTGTTATTCATGTTAATTTCTAGTACCTTCTGAGACTTATACAGGGTATTGTACATGCTACATTGATTCACACTATAAAGAATCTAAATTTTAAAACTACATTGTTAAAATTGCACTGACAATCTATCAGTACTCCAGTAATTTGTTGGAAAGTGTATATGGAGATAAAGGTGTGTGCATATATGCAAACACATATATTTGTTTTTTCTTAAGATACCAATTAAAATATTTTCAGGGTGTTCTGTACTTTTCTGAAAAACCATAATTGAGATGGAAACTTCATCATAATACAAACTGTAGTCTTCTGTCAAATAATCCAAATAGCTTTATTAAAAATACATATGTTGCTGGGCGCAGTGGCGCATGCCTGTAATCTCAGTGGCTCAGGAGGCTCATGCAGAAGGATCACAAGTTCAAAGCCAGCCTCAGCAACTTAACAAGGCCCTAAGCAACTTAGCAAGACCCTTTCTGAAAATAAAAAAATAAAAAGGGCTCTGGATGTAGCTCAGTGGTTAAGTGCTCCTGGGTTCAATCTCAGGTACCAAACCAAACAAACAAACAAAACACACAAAACAACAATCGTATGTTGCACACACATCACAACTGGTTTTATGACATACCGATTTCTGTAATTAATTCATTCAAAATACTTTTATTCAGTGCCTTACATGTATACTTTAATAATGCTTCTTTTTCAGAATTACATTTCTACTCAGAAAGCATTCTTAGGGCAAGATTTATTGGGTCTATTTCAAAATTAAAAAGTGTGTCTCTATATTTTAAATGTGTGGAAGAATGATTTATTCACACTTTATTTATTTGCATGTCCTGTGTGTTAAATACAAGTATCTCAGTTTGTCGAGCTCACTAAAATCACTTTAATTGAGAGCCAGCCTGTTTTCCCTACAAGGACATTTACCACATAGGGCATGCAGCAGAGGACTAGAAAGGGGGCAAAGATTGTTACTTGTACACTGACTCAGGCAAAGGAACACCTGTCACCCATCTAAGTTTAATTTCTTTTTAAAGACATCTATTTGCATGCTCCTTATTTTTTATCTTACAGTTGATGGATCTTTAATTATGTGGTATGCTTTCCTATCAATTCCAATTTATACTTGTTTTAAGTTCATTCTCAGGTGTCAGATTGAATCATCTGCTTCTCTTTTAAAGCTCAGGGCAAACAGAATTCTTCCTGGTAAGTATGCTCTGGCCAAGGCAAGAATGTGAGGAGACACATAATTGTCATTTCTGTAAAGCATACAAAGAATTGTAATAAGCAAGTAAAAATCTATAGAAAGTCATATTGCAAAGAAGTCTTCCTGAGAACTGAACAAAATATATGGCTACTTAAATAAATGTTCTTTTGTACAGCATCTGAATTGATTTCAAAACGTTTGGATGTATTTCTGTGTTTTGTTTTTTTTCCTGGTATTTGAGACTGATATTCCAAGTCACTTATTCTACAATACATTTGATCAATAGGATTTTTTACTAGAACATTAAAAACATCACAGATTTGTGCACCAGAATAGAAATCATCAACAGCTCAGTGTGGGTAAGAGACACTGGAGGACAGACAGAAGACAGGCAAAGTAAGAAATGTGACAGAAAGACTTCCTTAAGAACCATACAAGAAATGTCAGAAATCAGCTAGGAGAAATCAGGCAAATTTTCAACTCTAGGTTTTGAACTGCAACAATAGCTACTGTTTTATTTTGTTGATTAAAAAACAATAAGGTTCAAAGTGGTATAATTTGTCTTTATCTCTTGTTCCCTGCCCTTGCTGCTATTCACATTTATATAAGAGTGCTCTGCTTTTCCAGAGTTGAGATAAAAAAGCACCACATATGTGAATCAACAAAATAATTTAACATTAGTTTAATTTTTTATTTGCTTTGTGTGCAATCTTATTGTAACATCTCTGTGCTGCATAATAATCTCAAACAATACTTGCTTTAAGAAAAACGACACAATTATGCATGTTTATAAACCATTCCATTGTATAATGTTTAAAAGATGTTTTTTAATGAGCTTAACAGGAAGAAATTAAAAACAAGATAAAGCTCCTTGGAGGCAACTGCAGAGTAGTTAAGGAAATTACGCAATGCTAAATGGGCATTTAGGAGAAAACAGAGGAGAGTTGAAAGTCACACTAGAGACTAAGGAACTGCTAAGACTTTGGAATTGAAGATGCTCATCAGAGGAAAGAGAGAAACCTGTATTTGTGAACACTGGAGACCTGATCACAAACTTAGCTTTGGGCATTTAAGTTAAATTAGAGCAAAAAGAGATTCTGCACAATATCTTAGTTTCCTGTTTATGCCATTGAGGAAAAGCAGCATGACAAAGCTTTGAGATAGGCTGCCATTGATCCCCATAGTCTTTAGAATCTATCTTGATACATTTCTTTGAGATTGTCTCCAAGTTAATTGATATCAACAGTTTTACAGAATTGTAATGTGTACAAACATAAAAAGTATATAGGTTTGGGAGAGGTTATGATAAACCTTAAGTTAATCATTCATAAATATATTAACTGTACAGTCTTTTCCAATGTGTCTCTCCTGAACTTTTAAGTGTATTAAAAATTCTTAAACAACAGCCTAATAGATCTAAATGTATTCGTATACTTTACATATATATATATATATATATATATATATATATATATATATATATATATATATATAAACTCTACCTTGGGGTATTGTCTAGGTTTGTTCTAGAGAGTATCACACTAGAAAGGGACTTTGAATCTCATTACAAAAAATGCTGAGTTGATTAGTGTAAGTCGTTTCCGTTGGAATAACTGGAACATTCCATGTGGGTTTTAGAATAATTTCTGTATACACGATTTCTCTTAGACGCATATGATTTCATAACTCGTGGAAAATGGTATATTTTCCCAGGTTCTGGGAAAATATACCATTTTCCCTAAACCTTTAGCCAAGATTGTTCAAGTTTGTGTTCACTCTGTGTCATATACATAACTCAGATGTGCATTTTTAACAGTTATAGATAGATATTTACAGCCCACTGTCTTTCTTTAGCTCTTTCAATTCAAAATGTTCAAACTGAATTGAAATCTCTGACTTTCTCATCAAACAAACTCCTCTGGTAGAAAGCATGAAAGTATCTTTTTATTGATATTTTTACCTTTTATCCCACAAATCTTTTATCAACCTGGTTTCTAAATTCTGTGGATCACCTCGTTAAATCCACTGTAATCTCAAATCCCATCTCTCCTCAGCATTAGTCCTGACTCTCATCAATTCTTGCCCTTCCTATCCAAATAGCCTGCTTCACTTTTACCAGAACAATTAGTCAAAATGAAGAACTGTGACTAGTGCTCTGAAAAGAATAAAGATCTCTTAGATAATGTATGCAGCACTTAGTCTTTCTGTCCAGCCCTCCTCCTGGTGCTAACACTGCCTGCACTTCTTTTCTTTCACAGTCCCTGCTTTGAACCCTGGGGTCTAGCCATGCTGAATCACACAACTTTCACTGAATGCCAACTTTTGCCAGTCTGTTCCAACAACAAAACAAAACAAAAACACTCTTCGCCTCAGTGCCCCTTGCTTTTCTGTCTGAAAAGCTTTTGTTTATTTTAGAGGGAGTTTTAAATAATTTCCTCTTTACTGATGGCTTTACATCTGAAAGGATACATCATTTTGTGATACAGTAGTCTTTGACAGCTGTAGCATTGATCTTTTTAGATAATCTCTACTTACATGTTTATACATGATTTGTGTATATATATATATGGTATATACATTGGTATTTACACTTATATATATAATATATACATATACACACAATATATGTAAGCAAAAGTGTCAAGAGTATAAGATAAACTACAGAATGACATCATCATAAACTGTGTTTGTGGGAGTGCGTGTGTGAGAGAATCTCTATACTCTATCCAAATGCAGATTATTGTACGCATACCCTGTTTTTTATTTCTTGCTTTATGATTATTACAAATTATTATTATTTCCTAGCATAGTTCTTGACACACACTATGAATTTAATCAATGGTTATTAAATCAACAAATGTTTAATAATATTATTTCTGTGTAATTCTTACAAACTGCAGCAATTGGGGCCAAGAGGGAAAAATCCAACAAATATTTGACATTATTTTCATGGTCACAGTAAAAATTACACAGTATCTAACCAAATAAACTATAGAACAGTGCTATGAAATGTAAGTATATTTATTTTTTCTAGATAATAAGAAGGGGAAAAGAGACATTTTAAATTTTATTTCCTTCCTTTTCAAGCTGAATCATCTTTCTTGGGACATACCTGACACTTACTCTAGTTGAAAACTGCTTGATAACTTTAAAATATGCAGATCAGCCTGGGGCCTACATTATATTTGGATCCCCAGTAGAGAGGAGGTTGACTCTATTTACAAAGAGAAAACCAGCAGTTATTAAATCAAATCTCTTTTGTACCAGGCAGGGATTTTGGTAGTCTCATAGCTCCCTGAATGTACATGTCTTAAATTCCTACGTATATTATATAAAATTTCCTTGAAAGACCTTGTCTAGTGAAAACTTGATTATGTATCTTCCCAAGCAGTATAGATAACTCAGGAAAAGGGCCAGTCATGTTTGGTCCTTAAGAATCACAATAGCACCAACCAATGAAGTATGATTTCCTTTTCTTGTATCAATATGCTTAGATGTTTAAGAATTCGGTGTGTCCTGCCTGAAGTTGTCCCTATAATCCATATGCGAGAAGTGAATCATATAATTAACTAAAAGTGGGATTCAAGAAGGAAGATAGAGTTTTTAATGTACCAGTTTCTTTATGTATTGCTTAGAAGTACAGAATTGAGAGTCAAATTATGTTTGTCTTCAATCTGCCCCTTATATCCCAACTGCACAATTATGAATGTGTCATAATTTTTAAAATTTCTGTTGTTTCAACTAAGAAAAGGAGGGAGATAATTATAATAGCTAGCCTACCTCATACAGATGTGAAGATAAAATGAGTTAATATTATTATTATTTTATAATGCTCTTCTATTTTGTTTATTTTGAATAAAACATATAACCCATATTTACATAAACTAATGGGATAATGTAAGCAGTCAGTCAGGAATATCCACAACATACTAAATGGAAAAACTAAAAACATTTCCTTTAAAATCAGGAACAAGACAAGGCTGTCCACCCTCACCACCCCTATTAAATAGAGTTCTTGAAACATTAGCCAGAGCAATCAGGCAAGGAAAGGAAATAATAGAGATACAAATTTAAAAAAAGTCAAAATATCTGTTTGCCAATGATATGATTCTTTATCTATAAGAACCAAAAATCTCTACCAGAGGACTTCTAGAGTTTATAAATGAGTTTAGCAACAAGGCAGGATATAAGATCAACACTCATAAATCAATAGTTTTCCTATACTCCCATAGTGACTGAGTCGAGGAAGAAATCAGGAAAACCATCTCATTCACAATGACCTAAAACAATAATTAAATATTTGAGAATTCATATAACCAAAGAGATAAAAATGCTCTACGCTAAAAATTATAGAACACCGAAGAAGAAAAATGAAGATCTTAGAAGATGAAAAGACACCCCACGTTTTTGAAGAGGCAGAATTAATATTGTTAAAAAGGCCATACTACCAAAAGCATTATACAGATTTAATGCAATCCCCATCAATATACCACTGACATTCTTGATAGAATTAGGGGAAAAAATACAATTCTTAAATTCATTTGGAAAAATAAGAGACCTAGAATAGCCAAAGCAATACTAAAAAGGAAAAGAGAAGCAGGAGACATCACAATATCTGGTCAATATCTAGCCTGAAATTATACTACAGAGAGGTAGTAACAAAAAGCATGCTAATGGCATCAAAATAAACATGAAGACCCACAGAATAGAATAGAGGACACAGAGACAAATCCACATATCAACAGTCACCTAATATTTGGCCAAAGTGCTAAAAATATATCTCAAAGAAGACAGCCTTTTTAACAAATGGTGCTGAGAAAACTGCATAGCTATATACAAGAAAATGAAATTAGATACCTATCTCTCAAACCTGCATAAAACTCAAATTGAAATGTAGCAGATGAAATAGACCAGAAACTTTTACAACTCCTAGAAGAAAACATAGGAGTCAACACTCCACCATATTGGTGCTACTACCCAGTATTTTTTACTACCCCCAAAGTGCAAAAAATAAAATCAAGAATAAATAAGTGGGATGTTATCAAACTAAAAAGCTTTTTCACAGCAAAGGAAATGATTAAGAGCATGAAGAGGGAGCCTACAGAGTGGGAGAAAATCTTGGTCAGCTACTCCTCCAATAGAGGATTAATATCCAGAATATACAAAGAACAAAACAAAACAAAAACGAATAAAAAAACAAACAAAACCTTAACAGCAAAAAACAAATAACCCAATCAATAAGTAGGCACAAGAACTGAACAGAAACTTCTGAAATGAAGAAACACAAACAGCCAAAAATACATGAAAAAATGTTCAAGATCTCTAACAATACACTAATATTCCTTCTAACTCCAGTCAGAATGGCAATGACCAAGAATACAAAGAATAATAAATGCTGGTAAGGTTGTGGGGGAAAAGGTACACTTACAAATTGTGGGTGGTACAACCACTCTGAAAAGCAGTATGAACATTCCTTGAAAAAATTAGGGATGGAACCACAATATAACCCAATTATCCCACTCCTTGGTATTGTCCCAAAAGATCTAAAATTGGCATACTGTAGCACAACAGCCACCTCAATACTTACAGCAACACTATTGACAATAGCTAAATTATGGAATCAACTCAGATGCCCATCAGTAGATGAATGGATTAAGAAATTGTGATATATTTATATACACATACACACACGTACACACACATATACACACGCACATACACATACACACAATGGGGTTTTACTCAGCCATAGAAAAGAATGAAATTTTGTCATTTGCCTGTAAGTGGATGGAAATGGAGAATATCAGGCAAAGTGAAATAAGCCCAAAATAGAAACTCAAAAGTTGAATGTTTTCTCTCGTATGTGAAAATTTGAGTAAAATAACGGAAAAGGGGAAGGAAGAATAGGATATTATAAAGAACCAATCAAATACAAATTAACAGAAAGGAAGTCAAGTAAGGGAGGGAGAATAGGAGAGGGGAGAGAGAACGGGATGGAAAAAGAGGAGGAAAAAAGGGAAGATCATGAACTAAAATTGATTTCCATGCACTGATAAGTTCGTCAGGATAAACCCAGCTACTATGTATAACTATAAAGCTCTAATTTTAAAAAAGTATATCCAAATAAAAAGAACAAAAATCATATATATGTATGAAATTGTTTTCAGATCTCAGTGATTCTGGATTGTCTTTTATTCTCCCCCTAAATTGGTTATAATTGTGTGTAATCTTTAGAGATAATTTGAAGGGAAATATGAAGCCATAGGTTTTTTGTTTTTTGTTTTTGTTTTTGTTTTGTTTTGTTTTGTTTTTTGGTACCAGGATTGAACCAGCCACTCAACCACTAAGTCATATCTCCCACCCTTTAATATTTATTTATTTATTTTATTTATTTATTCACTAAGTTGCTTAGGGCCTCCCTAAGTTGCTGAGGCTGGCTTTGAACTTGCACTCCTCCTGCCTCAGCCTCCAGAGCCGTTGGGATTACAGGCATGCGCCACTATGCCCAGCTAAGAGATGGTTCTGAAACACTCAGGAGATGAGTCTTGTTAAATTTATGTGAAATCTCAAAGCTCCCCCATCACCTATAATGTATTTTAACAAATACTTTTCTGTCAGAAATTTTGCATTAGTTCTCAGAACAATCATTAACAAATGGTGGAGAACAACTGATTTTTGTTACTATTCTCAATAGTTCATGGGAAAAAATATAACAGAAAGCAATTAATTTACTATTTTGAGTGTACTTGGCATAGATCTGGATGCTTATATAATAAGTACGATATCAGATTCTCATTAATTTGACATTGATTATATACCTAATATACCACAAATGAAGGTTTCTCAGTCATTCAGTGAATGATCATTTGTTTATAAATTTCAAAATTTTCCCCTTCATAAAATATCAGCTAACCTGATATTAACATGAATTTACTTGCTATTGGTTTTTGATTTCTCAACCTAAGTTGAATGAAAATAAAAGGTCTGTGAGTCAGTGCAAATACATGAGTACATGGGTACATAAGTATCAGCTTTACCTAGGACGGTGCACCCATCCTTAACTAGAATGTAATCTGTTCCCTTTGTATTTTGTTTCAGTGGTGTGTGAATAGCTGTGGCCTTCGAAAACTGTTCAAGGGTTTTCATCCCATTTGTGGGTCATGTGTGTATGTTTTGCCTGATTCTCAGATGCCAGTCTCAGATGCCAAGACTTGTCTCTTGATTTCTACTGCTATTTTTCTTTTTTGGATTTTGTTGTTGTTGTTGTTGTTTTGGTACTGGGGATTGAACTCAGGGGCACTCAACCACTGAGCCACATCCTCAGCCCTATTTTGTGTTTTATGTAGAGAGGGTCTCACTGAGTTGCTTAGTGCCTGACTGTTGCTGAGGCTGGCTTTGAACTTGCGATTCTCCTGCCTCAGCTTCCCAAAGTACTGGGATTACAGGTATGTGCCACCGTGCCCGGCTGAGTTCTACTGCTATCTTTACACATACAATTCCTTCAAAAACTAGAGCCAAGTCCTAGGCATTAACTAGGTGGATGTAAATCTGACCACTTGCTTAACTGCTTTTGCAAACCCTTTTTCTCTAGAAGTGTGCCTTTCTTTCTGGTGTTTTTGTTTTTTTTTTATTGAAAGAGTTTGAGAGTAGAATCCTACAGTTTTTCTCTACAGTATTAAAGTAAGGATGCTGGTTCTAGTCTGCTTTCTATAAATGAGACATCCCTTACACAAGTCTCTCAATTCAATATTGTATTATTTTCCAAGGAATGTTTTTTTATTAAAAAAATAATAAAATAAAAGGCCACTTGGAAACAAATCTTGCTGTCCCAATTGCTTTTGTCAAAATACAATGATCTGATTACAGTAATTTAATATTTTCCTAGACTATTTCCACAAAGCCTATTTTTTATATTTTAGGAAATTTATACAGAAAATGAACAAAATGGTGTAAATAGGTCTAAAATATTCAAATGAAAATGTCACACGGATATATTTAAGGTATGGACATATAACATTTTTCTAACTTTATTTAGCACTATGAAATAGCAAATCTCACAGAACATTGAATATTTAACTAATCTGCCCTATAGTCCTCATGAAAGGTAGTGTTAACTAGTTATTTATGAGTCAAATGCGTTTAATTTATTGTGAACCTCGTGGTTATATATCTCTCCAGGTTTGAGGTGTTGTTATTTAATATTTGGGCATAAGTGAATGGTAGCTTAGCATCAGAACAAGAAAAACAATAACATTAGAAGTCTGAGATATAATCCTGGAGAAGGAAAAGGCAAAAGAGGAAATGCATGTATTGAAATCCTGTTACACACTATGAGAAATACTGAAGCTATTTTATTTATGTTAACTTACTGATTATTTGAACACTACTAGCAATGAGTGATTTATATACAGAAATTGAGGTTCAAGAAAATCAAATTGCCTGATTTTATGCACTTCCAGTTTTAAAATTATTCAGGTAACCTTAGAAAAATATTTTTAGACACATGAATTTATAATTTCAATTACTCTTCATATAACATTTAAATTTTACAACCTATACATTATTGATATGTCGACTTAAATAATTGTCTTTTGTACTATAAGGATTCTTAGCAGCATCCCCAGCATCCATCCACTAGATGTCAGTAGGACCCACCAGGTAACACAAAAAAATTTGTCAAGACATTGCCAATTGACATCTTGCAGGCAAAATTGCCCTTAACTGAGAACCATTGTTATAAATTCACACAATAAAGTAAACGAAAAAACAAATCAGGACATCTGAGCTTGCATGTGTCCCTGTCACCTCCAAATTACTGAAATATCTATACAGCATATTGAGAAACATTAAATTTGGATCATTCAACTTTATTGAAAGCTTAAATTCTGACTCTGCTTTTATAATATTTAATGATGAAGATAATAATAGAGCAGCACTTATGCAAATCAATATTATTGGACACATAAATAAATTAACTAAGTGCCAGCCAATGAGTCAATGCCTCGGAGAATGTTAATTTGGTCTTATATGAGGCCACGAAGTATATACTGGAGTCCAGTGACACAGAAAAATAGGAAGTTCAGTTTATTTCATCAAGGTGAAAATGCTCCTCGAAGCATGAGATCACTGATTCTCATGCAGGTTGACCACAGGGTCTGCTTGTGAGCTGTCCAATATGGCAGGTTATAATCAAGTCATTCAATCTCCCATGCTCTGCATTGAAAATGCAGCTCATCTGAATTGAAATTTGATGAGAGTGGAATATATTTGATCCAAGTATAAGACTTGGAGGGAAAAAAATGAAAAAATATCTAATTATGTTCTATAGTGATGACATATAAAGGATAATAATGTGTTAAGAAAATATATAATTAAAATAAATGCCTCCTATCTCTCTTATTTTTTAATATGGCTGATAGAAAATTTAAATTTACATGTGTGGCAAACATTTTTAATTTACATTATATTTCTAATAGATAGCATTGGTTTCCTCTCTTTATCATAAACTTAGTTTCCAAGTTAGTATAAGATTTCTATGATATGTTATATATGAAAGATTACATAAAGAGAACTAACCTTGTGTTATCTAATAAAATGATATTAGAAATAAAATACAAATTGCTTTAATGTTAGGACTTAGGCTCTCAAATAACATTCTAATTGTCATGACTGAGTGTACCCAACTGTCAGATACAGTTTACAATATAAAAGATAATTTAAGGAAATAAAAATCATTAAATTATGTTTCCATCCATATTTTAAAATAATGAGTCAGGATACAGGATGTGTCAAAATGCCTTTAAATGTATTGTGTTGCACATCTGGAATTGAGTATTGATATCAAGACATCTCTGCCATAACTAACACTTTGGCCTTAACATCTTTAACCACTCATTGTTTTCTCATTTGTATAATCGAGATCATAACACTGATCTGAATGAGGTGTTCTGATTAAATAAGATAGGCCAATAAATAACCTGGCACAGTGTCCTATAAAAATGCCATTCAGAAAATGCAAAAGTTATGTGGCAGTTTCTTCCTTTTATTATTATTAGCATCCTAATGATTATTATTGCAACTACACCAGGGTTTATATAACATGCCTAGGAGATGGCAATCAAAAATTTTAAGTTAATAAGAGGTAAGAAAATACTTATTAAATGAATGAATAAAGCAGTCACAGCAAATGAAAACATAATAAAGGGAATTTTCATTGAGTATTATTGCCTATGAAATGTCTAGTTTTCTTCATTTAATTAGTATCTATTAATTTGCTTATCAAATGTGCCATTAGTGAATGGACTGCATTTTAGACTACTGAGAATTTAAGAATATAGTAGTACTCCAAATTGTTATTAACTACTGATAAAATACTTTTTTTCAACAATACTTTGCTCATTGTAGATTGTGCAATTAATTAGTTATGGTTTATTCTCCTCAATTTGCATGTTCATTCTCCTGGTAAAAGGCTCAGGATAAGAGGTGGTCAGGAATACATATGTAATCTGAAATTTGTTTTATTTATTTTTTAATTGGTGCATATTAATTATACAGAATGGTGGGTTTTAATATGTTGTGTTCACACATACATTAAAACAAAATTTGATCAATTTCACTCCCCAATACCTTACTTACCCTCCCTTCTTCCCTCCCTCAGTTCTCCTTTCTCTACCTTAAAGACCTTGTATATATACAGTGTCTCCCCCTTTTTGCTGTTATGGAATTTCTTTTAAATTATTTATATCTTTAAACCTGTTTCATAGAATTATATATGTCTATTTTCCTTGGCAAATGACAAAGATAATGTGGAGCTGAAACCTGATTTCTTGAAAAGAGAGTACATGGATGCCTCCCTCATTGTTCTGGGCTCAGCCCTGGGTGTGATGGGTATGTGCACCAAACACTCAGCAAGCTGTCATCATGGGTACACAGGCATGCAATGGCTCTGCTGCAGAAGATTCTGTCTGATCTTTGCATTACTTCACATAAGTAGTTTTAGGCAATATAATTCAAACAATGCAGTACTAATAATCAAATTTTGATTAAAAACAGAGAAAAGAATAAAATGCTTTCTAAATAGCCAGAACAAGGCTGGGGCTATAGCTCAGTAGCAGAGCACTTGCCTAGCATGTGTGAGGCACTGAATTTGATCCTTATCACTACATAACAATAAACAAAATAAAGGCATGCTGTCCAAGTACAAATGCAAAAAAAAAAAAAAAAAAAGCCAAAACAACACAGTGAATTCTTAGATTATAATTCATTCAAAGTAATAATCTTCTCAGATATAAATATCAAAAGGTACTGCATTTTACATTTTAATGTTTTATTATGACAATTTTTAAATAAAAACACTAACTAAAATTGGTGATTCATTTCAAAGTTAATATTCAGCAAATGATGAGAACATAGAATATAATTAGAATTTGATTTTCCGGTCTCATTCCTAACAACATTAAATTCTATCTTGAAGTACAAGATATTTTAGAATAGAAAAAATTTGGTCTGGTCTTGCGTGTGTCACTGAGACTTATTATCATTCTCTCTATATACAATTAGCCATTCAGTCACACAAATTTGTATGAGAAAGAAAAAAGAATAAATGCATGTATTATAAGGGCAGAAGCTAATGGGTCTTAATATATACTGAAGTTATTTTGAGAATTTGAAGAGTTAATTCCAAATATATATATATATATAATTTTGTTAACTATATATATATAGTTATTAACTATATATATAGTCAATTCCACATATATATATAGAGAGAGGGGAGAATGTTTTAGTCTAGTTGACATATACAGTGATAGGAAATATTTCTCAGGTGTTTGTAAGATTTTTCTATATAGCCCTTTCTGGTAAAGTATTTATAATTTGTCAAATTATATTTTGTAACATAAAAATTTACCTTTAACCTAGGGTCTTTTTATTAAATTCTAAATAGAAACAAGTTAATTGTTAATCATGATAATGCATATTCCAATAAAATATTATACTAAAAGAATATATAAATAAATAAATAAATAAATATTATACTAAAAGAATACATATAAAGAAGTTTGGTAATCACAGCTCTTGTGTGAATGAAATATGCCTGAAATATTTTATTTTATTTTTAGTAACCGTGAACTCATCAACATATAAAATTTTAGTTCATTTGTACAGCACATTTTAATGTGTTTCAAATTAAATTGACAGTTCCTTTTTTCTTTCTTCTTCTTCCTCTATTTTATTTTATATTTATTTTTCTAAAACTTTTGCACTGCAGTATGAACAAAAATGACCATTAAAGGCCACTTACTCTGAGGGAAGCGAGGTGGATTATCATTGACGTCTGTCAGTGTAATGTTCACTGTGGTAGTCCCAGACAAACCTCCCATCTGACCACCCATATCTTTGGCTTGGATGACCACCTGGTATTGTTCCCTGTTTTCTCTGTTCATGTTTGGTAAAGCAGTTCTGATGATACCTTGAAGAAAATACAAATATTTCATTATTTTCGCTGGATTATCAGTTATTATTGGATTAAGACCACAAGTAATATTTTTAAACTAGTGAATTTTTAAAAGATGCATTTGATATTGATTTCTAATAATTGTAAAAATAATTCCATAAAATATAAATTATTTTCTAGCAATTCCCTATGTACTCTACAGTGATCTGAGCCCATGTGTAAAAAACCCCAAACAATTGTATTTCCTTTAGAACATGGATATTTTAACTTTAAGTTTTGTCATCTTTAATTATGACATCTTCATTCTTCTCTGAGTATTAATGCTTTGTTCTTATTCTCCCCTCTTTCTACTAATAAAGATTATAAAGATGGTTAAATTAACGAACACCAATTCATTATTCCTGACCTGTTTCCGGCTCCACAGAGAAATAGGGCTGCCCTTGAAGTATGCTGTAAATGACTCTGGCGCTGTTCCCATAGGAAGGGTCATCGGCATCTGTAGCTGTGACTTGCACCACAGAAGTACCTGAAGTATCCAAACTCAGCTTAGTTCTGCACAGTACCAGAAGGAGGAGCAAAAGCACTGGTTTTCATTGAAGACTTCAATGATTGTTGGCTTTAATAATGACCTCTTAATGAAACTTTTACATACAATTTGGATTAAAATCAAATACGTATGTGTGTTTCATGAACTACTAAAAAATATTTAAAGAACTTTATAGTAAGGTGACCAAATATATATGTGATTTTTATATTTACATGGTGTTACTACAGTTCAAATTTAAGTTCAACTATATAATACTTATTTAACCAACAGGATTTTTTTAGGCATGAAATTAGATAATGTTGCAGTGTTTCCAAATGTTATAAATGTGGTCACTTTACAAATGCTCATGTTTGATATTTAAATTTATTTTCACATAATAGATTTGTTTTGTGTAAAGGGCATATCTAACCACAAAGGAATAAGTATGTTCTTCATCCCCACCCTTGTACTAATTAACTCTAAAAATAATTAACATCTGATCTAGAATACAGCTTTATGAATATATCGAATTCTAAACTTAGAAACAATCTAAGGTGATCCTAATTTTCATGAACTACTAAAATCTAATGAAGTTCATGATATTTATAATGGCTTTAGAGTTAGGTGATTGTCCCAAGTCCTTGGGATTTGGTAAGTAAACATTAAATAACAATCCCAGAACAAATCTTTTGAGAAATGCAGCTTAAAACTTTGCTATTTAAAATGTTACAAGTAAAAAAAAAAGGATCAGAGTAGTTCTATCAGTTTAAAAAATGCACATGCATTTGAAAAGTGTATATCTGTATTAAATTCAAATGCATAACTCTCTAAAAATGTTATCTGAATTTCTCTCTAAAAATATTATCTTTTAATTCTTTGTTATCCTCTAATTTAAAAATGACAGTATTAGCATTATTTTCCTACAAATATAATTATTTTTATTTACACTGAAAAGGGAAACTCCACTATCTTGAATGTTATACTTTTTATGCCTTCTGCATTATGTTTCACAGTTCAGCCTTGCAATTCTATGCCAGTAAATAGCCTTGCAATTAATGCCAGTAAACTGTGGATTTTCAACTGATTTGTTTTAATATGAGATTTATACCAGAAGTTTTAAATATATATGTATATTATTATGTATATGTATATTTTAAATATACACATACACATACATGTGCTTATAATGAATGAGTATCTTAATACATAGTAAGAAAAAAATTAGTAATTGAATTCCATCATTTGGTATATTCAGATAATCTAAACAAACTCTTTTGGTAATTCATAACTAAAGTACATAGGGAGAATTCTATACTGCATCAATAGTAATCTTTGTGTGTGTGTGTGTGTGTGTGTGTGGTACTGGGATTAAGCCCAGGGCCTTGTGCATGCTAGCTAAATGCTCTTCCACTGAGCCATAAACCCAATCCTTTTTATTTATTCTGAGACAAGTTGCCCAGGCCTGCCTCAAGATTAGAATTCTCTTGCCTCCACATCTCCAGGTATTGGCTTTACATGTGTGAACCACTACACCTAGCAAAAATATTCTTAATATCAATGGCCACCTATTATTTGCAGATTCTTTATTTCAGGACTGTTATCCTGGGTTCAAAAATATTTTTTAAAAAATGTGCATATACTAAATATGAGTGGAAATTTTTCCTGTAATACTCTCTGTACAATGTAGTATAGCTACTATTTCCATATAACTTTCATTGCATTAGGTATTATAAATAATCTAGACATGATTTAAAATACATATGTGGATGGGCATTCATTGTATGCAAATACTATGCTGTTTTATATGAGGGAATTGAGCATCCAAGAATTTGGGTATCTGTGGGAAGCCCTGAACCAGTTCTTTGTGGAAAGCAAGAGATGACTATAATTATAATATAGCTGGGGACAGAATTTTACACAACTTTTATGCAAATTTATGTGCCAAAAATAATATTTTCATACTTTTTTATTAAAAAATCAATGTTTCTTCTTGATTTTTGATAAGTACATCTATCTCATACATATAGCAAAAATTTACAAATTCACAAGAACTGTGAAAAGCATTAATATCTTTTTCCTTATTTTCTAACTAAAATAACATTAAATATGACCTTGACCAGAAGCATAAAAAACAATTTAATTTCTCCTAATAGTTTAAGTATTTCTTGAAATTTTTCATGTTTTGAATACCTTCATAAATGTTGTAAATAAACTTACCTACAACAGACATTTCAGGAACACTAGCTGTGTAAATTTCTTCTGGAAATGTTGGTTCATTGTCATTGATATCATGGATTTTAATCACAAATTCCGACTCTGGCTCTACTGGACGCAGAGTTCTTCTGTTAATCGCTTGTGCACGTAGAGTGTAAAAGGCCTTTTCTTCCCTATCAATTCTTCTTGTGGCATGAATATCACCTGTTTTTTCATCAATAATAAAAAGAGTTCCAGCTCCATCTCCAGATAAAATATATTTGAGTGATCCATCTCCTTTATCTTGGTCTGAATGAAGCTAGGGGAAATAAAAATGAGCATATCCATGATAATGTCTAACGGTGCATAATGCTGAAAGAATTCAAAGAAGGTCCTTCAAATTCCATCACTGAATAATGGAGTCAGTAATCTTAGTTCTGGAAATAAGAGTTGAATAGGTTTGATCACACTCATTTATATGCTTTAAGCACTAGGAATAGTCTTTTATGCATCATTGTGATTTTTTTCCTAAATGGGAAAAAATAATAAAATAAACCAAATGCCTTCTTCCCTTTACTTGGTAAATAACCATTTTTCATGGGTAAATAAATCTGATACAGACAGCAGCCATTAGTCTTGATACGTTTTTGTAAACAGAATACTCATGTTTCACTATATGGAAAAGTCTTTAACTCTCATATTTTGCAGGAAATTCACCTTCTACAGACTTATTATTAGTCATTGTATTTCTATTGGGGAATTATAAATATTTTAGGATTTGTAAGATAGACAAAGCTGAAAAAGCATAGTGTCTACATTAAGAAGAACATACATTGATTTTTGGTTCAAACAAAAAACAGTGACTACCTCACAAATGTTTGAAGTCTCATAGCAAGAGTTCAGATAGAAATCTGCATAAATCATGCAATATATGTATATATGTTACAAGTCAAATTAAAAATTATTTGATCCTTAGAACTGCAAAAATATAAGACACTATAAAATAAAATATTTTCTAGCCTCTTGCCTTTTGTCAAGTCTATCTCTTAAAATCCTTAAAGGACAGAACAATGCAGGGCAAGTCTTTTTTGTAATCTCTTGCCTGTGTCCAAACATAACCACACTAAATCTTTTTAAATTAATTCATCACATCAAAGAGTTTTGCATTCATCCACATGAACATCTCAGTCTAGTGTACATGCCATCATAGTGAATACAAATTCTACCCCAGGAGTCAGTGTGGCATGGGAAAGTTCCATGTATACTGCTTTTCAACAGATGCCCACCCATAAGGCCAGCCCTTGGACTTAGGGATGCAGGTACCAGTGTGTGAATTTGGTCTCTGGAAAAAGACCTGGAGAGTAGGAGCCTATAGAACCTAAAGGAAACTCACAGATGTTTGAGGAGGCAGTGATGTGTCCTTAATGCATTGTGGATATTATATAAATGGGTATGGATTCTACATGTGCATATCTCTTGCTTTTCATTGGATTTGTGTCCTTAAGGGAGAAGAGTTGGCCATAAAAACTTGGCCTTAAAAACCACAAGGATTATAAGTTTTTCTTCAGTTGAAACACTCACCTAGTAAACATTTTTATGTTAGGATCACAGTTTTATTATTTGTGACAAAATATTGCAGTCTGCATTTTTATTATTTAACTTAAGAAATATTTAATAAGCTGTAATTTTTAAATTTCTCATAACTGTTATCACTGTCAACAAAAGCAGTTTAATTTTTAATGATTATTAGTAATTTGCATTTACCTATCAACTCTTGAAAAATATCTATTTCTCTTATTTCAGAATAGCTAACATTATTACAAATATAATGCAAGGAAAAAAACCCAAAATGAATATCCACATTAGAGAAAAAGATAAAGAAGTCAGAGAACAAAATTTTAAATACATT
Source organism: Geosciurus inauris (assembly GCA_004024805.1). Classification (NCBI taxonomy): domain Eukaryota; kingdom Metazoa; phylum Chordata; class Mammalia; order Rodentia; family Sciuridae; genus Geosciurus; species Geosciurus inauris. The sequence continues at coordinate 27,316 of PVHX01002515.1, forward strand.
TTTAGCTATTCATAAATAGTGAAGTAGGGGTGGAAAACTCAGAAATATCTACTTTTAACTGAAAAGCTCTCAGAAGTAACATATGATTGTGTTGTCCAGGGAACCACTCTCAAAAAGTCACAGGATTGATGCTTTTTAGTAATTGAAAATGCATATAGTTGCTGGGAAACTTTCCAATTATATGCATGTGCAACACAGTGGCAATTTTCCAAATGGCAGATCTAGGCATTGCATATTTCTTTCTATGTCTGGCAATCAAAATAATTCAAGAAAAGAGCATTGGTATTATCAATCATTTGAACAGATAATTTTATGGTTTGCAGGAGACAGTTCTGATGTTTATTTTTTATTCATTCAGTAATTTTAATTGAGAAATACTTGTTTATTATCAAAAGAGCCAGGTATATCTAAAAGCAAATCCACAATTTCATTCTAGTTCAATGACAGATTCAAACAAGGTGTGTATTAGATACTCACAGGACAGCCACCAAACTAGCCTACTACTACCCAATAAAGAATGAGCAGAGGTTTGAACTAGAAAAATTTTTACATTTTACAAGTTTTACATCTTAGAATAGTGGATGAATATAGAACATAGATTTTGGTAGAGAAGGATATAAAGCAAGATGGAGATCATTAAACTCAGTTCAACTATTCTAATCAGTTAAACATGTTAAAAAAAGCTGCTCATGAGGTGAGACATTAATTTTTATAATACTGAATTTTAGAATATAAATCACAGCAGAATTTTTACCTTCACTTATACTACACAGAGTAAAAGTTAGATCCTGTAATTAGATCACATACTGTGGGAGTTTCCATTGGATTAGAAAATTGTACATAGTAGCAGGAAATCAGAAAGATGAGAATTGTAACTCAGACTGTGACATTAAAAATTGGAAAATGAAAGGATGACTACTTTTTCCAACAGGAATATAATGAGGAGAAGCAAATTTTAATAGTTATTTAAAATTATAACCTTCTCATTACCCTTCCTTATGTATTTATGTTTTAGTGCTAAGAAGCTAGACTTATAATACAATTTTTTGAACTATTAGATTTTGAAGAAATGATAATTTGTATTTAAAGAAAACCTTGTTTACAGAGGGGCACAAGTAAACTCTGTTACTTGTTAAGAGTAAAACGTGAAGCTGGATGTGGTGGTGCATAGCTCTAATCCCAGCTACCGGGGAGGTTGAGGTAGGAGGATTTGTAATTTGAGGTGACCCTTTTAGTAACTTAGCTAGACACTGTCTCAAAACGAAAATTAAAAGAGGTGAGGAGGAAAATCAGTGGAAGAATGTCCCTGTATTAAATCTCCTTTACCAAGAAAGAAGGAAGGAAGGAGGGAGGGAGAGAGGGGGATGGAGAGAGGGAGAGAAAGAGAGGAAGAAAGAAAGAGAGGGGGGGAAGGAAGGAAGAAAAGAAAAAGAAAAACAAGGATTAGGGCTTGGCGCTGAGGATGTAGCTCAGTGGTAGAGCGCTTGGCTAGCACATGTGATGTGTGAGGCACTGGGTTTGATCCTCAGCACCACATAAAAATAAATAAATAAAATAAAGGTATTGTGTCCATCTACAACTAAAATCAATAAAAAAAGAAAACAAGGATTAAAATGACCATATTTGCAGTCTTGTCATTAGCCTATGTTTAATGAAAGAATGTTTTTTAAAAAAGAATTTGAGAAATGTGTAAGTAAAAAACCAAAATTGACGTCTGCTACATTAATGAGTCAGACAGATGAATTTCTATACTCCTAAGACTTGAGGAAATACCTCTTCTCAAAGATGAAAGTATACGGGATGCTGATGCTTTCCTAGCAGTTACAGGAAGAGACAAATGGGCAGCCCTCCTCCATTATTCTTTTTACATGTCTCCTTTGTTTCACAATCATCTTTTCAGATTATGCTCTCTCCACACATGCCTTGGCATTGTCTCCTTCCTTCATTCCTTGTACGTGTGATACAATTTATTTCCCATTCTACCTCATTTACTAACTTCAGACAATAGTTATTTCTTAGAATTGTAACCTTCTTACTATTCTTCCCTTTTTTATTTGGATATTAGGCTTCAGTGCTTGAATCTGTTGAACATTTAATTGAATAAGATCACTTATTTTTGTTGCAGAGAAGTAGCATCAATGGTCATGTGTCAAAAAATTTATAGCATCTCCTTAACAGAGAAATAACTTTTTTAAGAACCTGTCTTGTGCTATTTTATTATATGAAAGTAAGTTTTCTTTAAACATGGAAAAAATATTAGATTATTGTGGCTTTAGTTTCTCAGTAACACCTGTTTTCCAGTGAGAAACATTTGTGCCACAAATCTTTAAGAAGAATTTTATGTTAATACTGACCTTTTCTTTGCTTGAGGAAAGCCTATTAAAAATTCACAACCTGCTGTGTTACTTGTAAATTCACAAGCAGATAAAGGACATGGCAAGATACATGACAACTAATGAAAATAGAACAACTGGTACTACACTGCACATTTAAAAGTCATCTTCCTTTTCCTTAACTTTATTCAGATATGTTTAATTATAACCTCATTACGTTTGTTTATATTGAGTAGTTGTGATGTTTAAAACTAAGCAACCCATTTATGTTATAGAATTACTTGAAATATAAATGATTAATAAATGCCGGGTAATTTGAAATGTAGCACGTTTCTGATATTTTTATAACATTTCTTATAAAGCAGTCATTTTGAGATATTTGCATAAAATAAAGTTTGTAAACTAAAAGGAATTCTATGGATTACCCAGTTTAGGAACTTGAGAGTCAATTGTTTATTGCACTGAAGTTAAATTAAGAGTACACTCCAGGATGGGTCTATGTTAGTGGACACTTGTTTCACTGTGTCTGTGTGCTATAATCAAGCACCATGGACAGATAGCTTCTATACAACAGAAATTTACATTCACAGTTCTGGAGGCTTGAAAGTCCAAGAACAATGTGACAGCAGATTCAGGGTCTGATGTCGCCTGCTCTGTGATACCTAGATGGTGCCTTCTGGTTGTGCCCTCAATGGAATGGCAAAAGGGACAAGGAGTCTGCTTGGGGCCTCCTTTATAAGGACACAGTTCATTCTCGAGAGGTTCTCCACTTGCACATCCTAACCACCTCCCAAAGGCCCACCTAATACCATCACTTTGGACATTAGGAATTCAAACTGTGAACTTAGGGTGAAAAAAATATTCAGACCATAGCAAATCTTTTACATGTTGATAGAAGTTCATTTTTTAAAATTTTCTGGTCACTCCTAAAATAAGGAAATCTAACTAAAACAATAAAAGCATCTGTCTTCAGAGTACACAGCATAGGTCACTCCTAAAATAAGGAAATCTAACTAAAACAATAAAAGCATCTGTCTTCAGAGTACATAATCTGTTACCAAAAGAAAAGATAAAAGCTTTTACCTCATTTGTTCATCTTTGGCTAGAAAAAACATTGAAAAAATTTTAAAAGTGAAAATAAATACCAAGGTGGGCATGATGGCACATGCTTGTAATTCCAGTGGCTTAGGAGGCTGAGGCAGGAGGATCACAGGTTCAAAGCCAGCCTCAGCAATTTAGTGAGGGTATAAGCAACATAATTAGACCCTGTCTCAACCCTGTCTCAACCCTGTCTCAAAATAAAAGAGGAGGGGAATGGGGATGTTGCTCAGTGGTTAAGTACACATGTGGATTCAATACCTGGTACAAAAATAGAGAGAGAGAGAGAAAGAAAAGAAGAAGAAGAAGGAGGAGGAGGAGGGAAAGAAAAGAAAAGAAAAGATATACCATACTTCCAGTAAAAGTCAGATAACTGGTTCAGAGAAACTTCTTATATTATTTATGAGATTCTTTCTTATTTAGAATATTAATGTTATGTTAGATATTGGTAATTGTTGGTATTTGGCTCTAGTCCCAAAACTGAGAAATGATCATTTCAGATAATTAGAATCATATTTGTAATGGTTCAAGTAGTTCTCTGAAAGATGAATTTTGATGAAAGAATCAAGAGAATTATACATTTTCTGGATTTAATAATTTCTGTTTATATTCATGTTCATTATTGTAAAAATATCAGATATTGTTGAATAGAGTTTCTGACATACAATGAACATTTTATGCTTGATTTTCTTTCAAATAGAGTAGATATTTTATAGTCTTGAAAAGAAATCTAGAATGTGGCAGATATCCTATGCTATTCTATTGGTGTCAGCATTAGCATACTGCCCTTATAGCTCCAGTAAATTACATCTTATCTAATGAAAAATAAGGCAGTGACTCAAATAACCAAATGCAATAAAAAATAAAAAAATAGGTGAAGGTAGCCTAGCATCAGAAAGCAGCTGAAAGCAAGTTAATGCCAGAAAACACAATTTGATCAGAAATAAAAAAAAGTAGTTATGCATTTGGTTCTGGCTGAGAAGTAAAAAGGGGAAAGTATGGTTGGCCTTGTGAGTCTCTGCCTGGTGACTCCAGTCTGGATGGTCATGGAAGTTTGGGAGCTCTCTCTGAAGCCATTAAAAATTCCTTAAGATGGGGCTGGGGTTATGGCGCAGTGGTAGTGTGCTCTCCTAGCACGCGTGAGGCACTGGGTTCGATCCTCAGCACCACATAAAAATAAAATAAAGATATTCTGTCCACCTACAACTAAAAAATAAATAAATTTTTTTTTTAAAAAAAATTTCTTAAGACCCTTCAATAAATTAGTTTTCATATCAGTGAGTGCTATAAAATTCTAAAAGATATCACCTTTTAGAAAATTAGTTAACTAGTCAGGGGTGATGGTGCACTCCTGTGATCTCAGCAACTGCGGAGGCTGAAGCAGGAGGATCCCAAATTCAAGGTCAGACTTAGCAACTTAGGGAGTCTCTAAGCAACTTAGCAAGACCCTGTCTCAAAATTTAAAAAAATTAAAAGGGCTGGGATGTGACTCAGTGATTAAATGCCCCTGAATTAAATCCCCAGTACCAAAGAAAAGAAGTTTAACTAACTCACATCTTGAAGTGGCTCATTTAGGGGATATTCTTTTTCTAGTTCAGAAAGACACCAAGACAACATCAAAAGCATTGATTTTTTTTCCATAGACATATTTTTATAAGTATTCTGCTTCAGAGGCTCAAAATTTAAAAAAAAACACATTTTACATGACAAGAACATAAGTGCCATATACAGTATACAGTAGAAATATTATTTCCAACTTTTAAGATTATCCTTTGTAAACAGGATTACTAAGGAAATATTTTAGAGAAAGTTTATATTATTTAAGAAATTGGTGTCTTCCTTCTTATAATTTTGAAAATGAGTGGATTAGGCAGACTATTCCCTTGTGGCCTGAAAATGCAGGTGAACATTGAGATACCTTATTTTCTCACAGTTTAGAAAAGTCTTAAACATTGTGGATTTACAAGACATGCATAAAATATGTCTATATTCCTATTTACATATATTTTTCCTTTGGTACTGGGGATTTATCCAGAGGTGCTTTACCACTGAGCTACATGCTCAAGCCTTTATTATTATTATTATTATTATTATTATTATTATTATTATTATTATTATTTTGAGATAGTAGCTCACTAAATTATCCAAGGCCTTGCTGAGGCTGTGCTCAAACTTGCCATCCTCCTGTTTCAGCCTCCCAAGACACTGGGATTACAGAAAGCAACTGAGAATTTTTCTGTCTACCTTTTCACCAAGAAATGCATAACAGAAGCTATGAAAGGAAAGTGAGAGCTAGGAAGAGATATCCATGAAAGGCATTTATTTACATATTTCTTGAACTGCAATTTACTACACTAAATTGATGATAATTGTGGAAATTCTGTGCATGGTATTTTTTGGCTTTAAGAGTTTTGAAGACTTTGTTACAAAGGGTGATTTGAAGGGGTTGCTAAAGCCCATAGAGGTCCATTGTCTAGGGAGGGGAAATAGAGGAGTCTGGATGTTTACATTCATATTTTTTAAACAATTGTTGAAATGAGAATTGTTTAAAAGACCAGTAAATGCTATTATAGAAAAAATATTTATATGTATGTGGTGTGTGTGTGTGTGTGTGTGTGTGTGTGAGAGAGAGAGAGAGAGAGATTGAGAGAGAGAGAGAGAGACAGAGACAGAGACAGAGAGACAGAGAGGCAGAGAGAGTGAGAGAGAGAAAATACAGAAAAAATACTGAATGTAGTACCCGGAAATACACAGATCCTCTGAAATACAATACAAATTATTACATTAAAAAATAAAAATACTTATTCTAGGTTAACTTTCAGTGTTTTCCTAATCAAAATAATAGATCAAGATAAGAGGCTGTCATCAAGAAAGCAGGCTGCTTCTCTCTGGCTGAGACATCTGCACCTTTATCAGATAGAAAGACAAGTTCCCCAGAACTACTAGTTATCATGCTTCCATAATATCTCCATTTATCCATTGGGTAAATTCTTACTCAGCCTTCAGGGTAATAATTGTCCTACACAAATTGATTTCTAAAGTACATTTAAAGCTGGGCACGGTGGCTCACACTTGTAATCCCAGCACTTAGGGAGGCTGAGACAGGAGAATCGCGAGTTCAAAGCCAGCCTCAGCAAGGGCGAGGCACTAAGCAACTCAGTGAGACCCTGTCTCTACATAAAACACAAAATAGGGCTGGGGATGTGGCTCAGGAGTCTAGTGCCCCTGAGTTTAATCCCCGGTACCAAAAAAAAAAAAAAAAAAAAAAAATAAAGTACATTTAAAAATTGTATTTATCTCTTTCCTTTCCTCTTCTGTATATATGAATTCTCTACATTTTATTCATAACTACATATATAAATTATTTGTATACATATATATGTATATAGATATATGCATAAACTTTGAAAACACATGTGACAATTTTGAAATAGTATTCTGTAAGTCATCCTGAAAAAAAACATTTATTTATTTTTAGGACAGGAACCAAGCCTTCTTCTATTCTTTTGGACTATTAATATCTCCAGAGTGCTTTACCCCTGAGCTACATCTCCAGTCCTTTTTCATTTTTTATCTGGAAGCAGAGTCTCACTAGGTTGCTTAGGATCTTGCTAAGTGGATGCAGCTGGCCTTGAACTTATGATTTTCCTGCCTCAGCCTCCTGTGCCCCTGGGATTACAGGTGTGCATCACTACATCTGGCCCATTTTGTGTTATTTCTTGAAAATCGTGAATATTTTGAATTAAGTGGAAAAGTTAAGATTACTTGATGAAAACTGGGGATCGGCAACTGTTTTACCCTGAAAGTGGACATGTAGAAAATCTTATTAAGAAAATTAAGAAAATATTACTCTTCATATTTAAGAACATTGAGGTTATAAGTTAGATAGGAGCTCAAATCAACTATGAATATGGATCAATGGGAATATGTATGATAGATACATGGATTACCAGGGAACATATTTAATTCTTCTAGGAATAAGAATGCAAAGCTAGCCAGGTATGGTGGCACATGCCTGTAATCCCAGAGGCTCAGGAGGCTGAGGCAGGGGGATCACAAGTTCAAAGCCAGCCTCAGTAAAAGTGAGGTGCTAAGCAACACAGAGAGACCCTGTCTCTAAGTAAAATACAAAAATAGGGCTGAAGATGTGGCTTAGTGGTTGAATGCCCCTAAATTCAATCCCCATTACCCACTCCCCACCGCAAATAAAACAAATCTAAACTTTCTCTGAAACTGTCAGGGGATCATACACATCTGTAATTTATCTTAGGAGTAGTATTACTCAGATAAGTCATAGCATGCTCACTTTCCCACTGGCAATATGTGCAATAGCCAGATAGATTTTATTTTTTACTTGTTGATGGACCTTTATTTTATTTATTTATATGTGGTGCTGAGAATCGAACCCAGTGCCTCACACATGCTAGGCAGGTGCTCTACCACTGAGCTACAACCCCAGTCCTGCCAGAAAAAAACAATCATATTGCCATGACCCCATCATTGTATAAATGGCAAGAACTAGAACCTGAGAAGAGAGAAGTGTGCAGAGATAACTAGTGATCAGCATCTGCTTTCTCCCTAGGAAAACTGGCCATTCTTGCCATAGGTGTGAAGTGAAGACTTATGGTTGACTGGAGAAGAGGGCATTCGGAGGGAATTAGAGACCGAGAGCTCACATAGTACTAGAGGGCAACATTGGTGAAGTGAGGGGCTTCAAGCACATTACCATTCTTTACCAGAAGACTTGAGCCTGGAGAGGCTTTAAGGATCAGGCTGAAAGTTTCTGAAAGCAGAACACAACTGTCCACATTGCTAGAGATTAATGACTCTTAGGTTCGAAACAAAAGAAAACAAAAAAGTAGGGAATAGGTGAAAGTGGAGAGTCCTCCAAGGAATGGAAAATTGAACCTGAGGATTTATATGTTTTTCATTTAGAGGCATTCAACAATCTCAGTGCTTCTTAGAGTTTAAAATTACAGACTTGGTCCCTTGGCAAATGTGTACTGCCAGGAAGAGAAAGCAGGACATACATTATTCTTCATGCAAAACTGAAATGGCAAAACAGCTAGCCAACCTCCTTCTAAAGAATTTGTCAATCATTGATGCAGCATGAACCAAGAGACAATGAGAGAGAGAGAGAGAGAGAAAGGAATTAGTTTGTGCAGTTGTGGGGCCAGGCAGTTTTGAGATCTGTAAGGAAGGATGGAATTTTAAATTCTAGTAAGACTTGATGTTGAAATCTTAAGTCAGAAATCCACAGCACAGTGTAGCAGGATGGAAACTCAAGCTGCACTTCTGTTAAAATCTTGAGCAGAAGTCTTTGGTATCCTTCCATCTTTGATTATAAGGCTTTCAACTAAGTGGATGAGGTCCAACCACATTATGGAGGTTAATCTTTACATAAAGTTTAGTTAACCCTTTTGATAAATACCTTTATAGCAATATTAAGACTAATATTTGACCACACAATTGGGCACCATATCTTTATCAAGATGTCACACAAAAATTAATGATCTTAGATGATAAGCAAATAATCTAAGACAAGGAAGTCTTTCCAGTAATAGTATTAACACTTGTCCTAAACCAAGTGCATCATTTCTGTACAAATCCTGGCTCTCCAATTCAGTAAACTATGGCTATCAAGGTACTTGTACAAACTGAAATCCTAGGAGTCACTGACTCTTCCCCCTTACTCTACCCATTTATTCCATAAGCAAAGCCTTTCTGGCTTCAAGATATATCTTCAATTGCTTCTCATAATCTCCACTATTGCTATTTGAACTCCAGTCACCATAAATTGCCACTGAAGCTTGCAGCTCCTCTCTCTGCTTCTATTTTTGTCCCTCTAGGATTACTCTCTACCTGCTAGCCAGAGATCATTTTTCAATGCAAAACAGTGCATGCCACTACTTTGCTCAAAACCCACCAGTGGCTTCCCAGCATATTTGTAACATTATCTACAGCCCATAGCTTAATTATAATTAACTTGTAATTATTTATAATTAATCCATAATGATGTAGCCTCTGCCTGTCACTTTGACTTCATGTGATTCATTCTTCCATCAACCAACTAAATTCATACTGGTCTGTTTCTTGAACAGACCTTGCTATTTTTATGAATGAGATCACTCCTTCACTTATTTTTTGTACGCTATTCAGCTTTCCTCTATCGTGCATTCATATCCTTCTTTCCTCTCTGTTCCTCTTGATCTGCTTGACATATTCTTCTCAATTTTAAGGGATTCTTTATATATTCTGATTTAACAATTTATAGTTATGTCATTAGAAATGACTTCTTGAAGTTTGAGATTTTTATATTAATGTTGATAATAGTTTCCTTTGTCCTAGTGAAATGTTTAATTTTAATAGTCAAATTTATCAATCATCCATTCTATGATTATTCTTCTTTTTATCTCTTTTAAGAAATATTTTCCTAACTCAAAATCATACATAATTCCTTATTTTAATATTTTATAAGTTTTCCTTTTGACATTGGATTCACTTACCATCTGAATGTGTGTGTGTGTGTGTGTTTGTGGTTGTGTGTGCCTATGATGCAATACATACCACAAAGACCTATTTTTCTAATCAGCATTCAAAAGAAATTTTTCTTAAATCATTAATTCTTAATTATAACTATAACATCAATCTATTTTGTACCTAGCTATAGTTCTAGATCCTTCCACTTTGCTGTTTGCCCATTGGCACTGCTATGGTTTGAATGTGCCCCCCCCCCCCAGCATCACTCTAATAAGCATTTGTTGAGAGTTGAATCACCAATGCAGCAGTCACGGAATATGGGGACTAATGAGGGCAGATTAGGCCATCAGAGCTCTGCCCTCATGAACAAGTTAATGCTATTGTCACAGGAGTGGCTTCTTTATCATGGAAATAGGTTTTTTTAAAAAGGACACATTTGGTCCTCTCTTACTCTCTCAACCTCTCACCTTCCTCCATGAGATAATACAACAAAATTGTTTTTGTCAGATGCCAATACTTTGGCACTGACCTTGACAGTCTCCAGATATGTGAGAAATACATTTTTTTCCTTACTCAGTTTCCTCTGTTTTGATAAAGGAGCACAAAACAAACTAAATTATGACAGACATGATTATTGCATTAAAACACTTTCAATTTATTACAATAATTATTGATATGTGTTCAAATAAATACCAATTCCTATCTAATATTTTAAAAAATGTCTTGGTGTCTTGGTCTTTACCATATAGATTTTTAAATTAGTATGCTGCCTTCTGTTAAAAAAGTAAACCAATCACAATAGAAGAACAGAATCCTTGCTCACAATTTGATAAAGAGTGCAATGAATTTATAGATTAAGTTTGGGAAAATATTATTTTGAATATATGAATACTCCCTAATTATTTAGCTCACTTTTACTGACTGAACTTGTGAGGCTCTGTTAGTTCTGTAGAAACTTTGTGCTAATATGAGTAGAAACTTTTTACATAGTCTTTTTTTTTTTTTTATTAATTACAGTCACTTCTAATGTGCAAAACAATCAGGCTAGTGGTTTGGAGAAAAATCCTAAAATATGTATGTTAACATCAATATAATTAGGAAAATAAGTGTTTCCCAAGAAACACTATTTAACAATTTTCTTACAGTCTCACAGAGGTATCTCACTATCCCTTTAGAAATTTTTTTAATTATCATATCACTAATCATTTCTCTTCATGTTAGTGTTGATTAGGGAACCTTTTTTTATGCATTGATATAAACCTTTCTTTGTTAGTATAACTATAGATGACTCAAATACATAGAGTTGATTTGGTTTCTATTAGCCCATTCTCACAATGATTAATTTTCCTTTCCAACACAGTATCTTAATCAACACTATTACTTCCCCCTTTTTCACAACTACTAATTTTCTCAATTCTTAGTTTTCTGTGTTCATTTTTATTTACTTTTAAATTCAACCATAGGCTCCTCCATAACTGCCTACAATTTTTTCCAACTGGGAGGTTAACCAGGTTTCATATTTTTTGAGACAAATCCCCCAGACCCTGCTGACATGATCAAAAAGGGACTTCGTGAGATTCAAACTGAGTTTATCTCTGTCACCTGTGATAGCTCTTCACCAGTGTCCTGTGTCTTTCCAACTCCAGTATGTTACATTCTTATTTTTGTTTGCTTATTTCTTTGATTTTGATGTGACAAACAAATACAGAGTGTATGTGTACTCATCCTCTTGGGCAAAAAAGTGAAGGCTGGATATTGTTTTTCTTGAGACTTGAAAGGAGGACAACTTTATTTCTTTATTTTCATATTAATAGTAAAAAAAAAAAAAAAAGCTATAGTCGCTAGGGGCAGTGGCACACGCCTGTATTCCTAGTGTCTCAGGGGGCTGAGACAGAAGGGTTGCAAGTTCAAAGACAGCCTCTGCAAAAGTGAGGTGCTAAGCAACTCAGTGACACCCTGTCTCTAAATAAAATACAAAATAGGGCTGGAGATATGGCTCAGTGGTTGAGTGCCCCTGAGTTCAATCGCCTGTACTAAAAAAAGAAAGAAAGAAAAAGCTATAATCATTCTGGATTCTGATCTTTGTATAAAACTCACAGATTTATTTCTTTCTAGAAGTTTGCAGAAATTCTTTCTTATCCAGATTTCTGAGTATTTATAGTATTTATAGTATTAAAACTACAAGATGTTCACCAGGTCCTTTCAGTCTGCAACCTCATACCATTCAGTTCTGGGCCATTCTAATAAAATTTTCATTAGTGCCCCTCTCTTCCATTTTCATGTTCAGTCTTTTTGGACCTCCTATTTATTCAGACATCAATCCTCATCATTTTTCCTTTAATTCCATTATCCCCTAGCTTCTATTTTTCTCTTTGTCTTCATGTTTTACTTCCTCATTTGTGTTTCTTACATTTCTCTCCAGGTTGTATATTGAGAATTTTATTTCCAAAGGCAAATTCTTCATCTATGATAATTCATTTTTAATCACATATATATAATGCACAGTATTTTCCATTGGGGGATGCAACTCTCTTTTAATAACTTGTCACTTCATAATTAAGAGGAAGAATTTGATATCCTTTCCATTGATTCCACATTAAGAGCATAATGGCCCTCCCTGTGAATCTCTTGTAATGAACAGAATGTACCTAAGGTGATGCTGCAAGACTTTTTATGCTGGATGAGAAAAGGTGAAGAACTTTTCGCCTTGTGAACTGGATTTTTTGCACTGTTGCAATGGGCAGTTATTACGTGATCAGTTTAGTTGCTCTGATGCCACACCAACCAGTTTTACTGAGTCCATATAAGGACAGAAAGTAAAAGGGAGAGAGAGTAAGGAGCATGGGGGGGTGGGGATAGAAACTCAGTTAGCTCTCAGGTACTCCAGTTGCTCAGCCACCATTTGAGTATACCTTCATGAGAAACTCAGCTAGAATCGCCCAGCCAAGTTCTTCCTATTGTCCTGAACCATAGGCATCCTGATAGCTACTAAAATTACTGTTGTTGTGCTAAATCATTTAGTGGGGGTTAGGCAACAAATATATATAGTATTTACCTTGAGTATTATCATACCTGTGGAATTGACTTTCTAAGATTTTTTTCTTTGCATATTCTCTAATTCCTTCAATTATTTTTCTCCCTAATTTTTTATATTTCTTTGATTTTTTTAGTAATAGTTTCCCTCAAAAATTTTTGGTTGATAATTTCACTAAGATACACAATGCAACGTTCCAAATTTTATCTCACAAAATTTTGGAAATTGTTCCAATTTATTCTTCTCTTTTCTTTTTTTTTTTCATTTTCAGTATAGAATATTATACTTTTTTTGAGTATTACACTTTTTAAAAAATCATTTTATTGTTGTTGTTGTTTATTTTTTAAGTGGTGATAGGGATTGAACCCAGGGTCCTATGCATGCTAGGGAAGTGCTTCACCACTAAGCTATCTCTCGAGCCCTCCAATTTATTCTTAATTTTCTGTTGAAAAATCTAGTCAAAACATGACTTTCATTTAATTAAATTAAAAAAGGTCATTCTAAAAATATTTGAGTGAAGATCCTGTCTCCTGATAAGAGTGAAGATCTAAAACTGGTGAAAATAATTCTAGAAATTATTTTGATAATTTTGATAATTTTGATTAAGTCCTCTCAGTCTCAGCCATTGATATCTTTCCACAACTTTAGAAACAATAATAAGTTAATTAATACTTTATTATTGCTGCATTTTCTAATCTTTCTTCTTCAGGTTTCTTCTTCTTCCTCCTTCTCCCTTTTCCTTCTACCTTTTTTATTCTTTTACATTAGAAACATATCCTTGCTTTTTCCGAATTCCTTTTAGGATTTTCTTGGGTTGTTTATTATTTAGAGTTTCTGGTTGCTTCAAACAATTGTTTTTGTAAGATTGTCTCACACTTTTTCACTCTCTTGGAGAATATGATTTAACTATTCTAAAGTTCTTTTCTCTAATTTGTTTCTTTATCTACCAGAAAGAGTGATACTCAAGTTATTAAGCATGTTTTTTTTTTTTCCTCTGAGTGTGTGTGTGTGTGTGTGTTTGTCACACGAACAGGCACCACTAGATTTCCTAAAGTATCAGTGACATTTCATTATTCTGTCACATTATTGTAAAATGTCCATTAGAGCTTTATTTGACTTATCTCTTCATTACAAGCCTGACCACTGTAGGATTGATTAGCAGTCAAGTAGTTCCTAAACTGTGGCATGGTATCAGCTACTAGGGTGACTTGCCACACTTTCGTAGATTTGGCCACTAAAGAAACAATGAGCCAAATAGATTTACATAATTTATTACTCTATTAACAGAAAAGGCTGCATAACCTTCATGTTTGCGTTGACTGCCCTGGCCCCTAAGTCTCATGAGAATGACACAGCATCACAGATCCAGTGATCATGTAATTGGTCTGTGTTACAGCTGATGGATACTGAGCTCAGTGTGTTGACCCTCTCGAGAAATACTGGCATTATCTACATTCCCCTTGAATGCAAGATCTTCACTGGGAATGGAAGGAAAAGAGTTTTATCTTCTGTTCTTAAATATCACTGGGGAGGGATTTATTTCATATTAATCTAAGTTAATTTGTTAATTGGATGTTAATATCTAGAAATGAAGAAATGTGAAGGACTTAGAATCTGTCTTCTAGCAAGGTTACCATATGGGTCAGGATTGGAGAACTTCAATGTAAACCGAAGTCATGTTCAAATGGGAAACATGAGATGAGGATCCTAATATATTAATTATGCTCAACACTAGGTAGTTACCCAATATATCACCTCCAGAAAGATATGATTGGCTATTTTACCTATGTAATTAGTAGATTTGTGAAGCTGGGAAGATAGGAATGAAAACTCAATCAATACAGTTGATTACTGTGAAGAAAGTAAATTAAATAAACAATGAATTCAAATTAAAGGTGAAAACAATGCCCAATTCAACCTCAGCATTCTTCTGTAGTACTCTCATCAGTGTGCACTTTGCTGCAGTGACCCTATATTGATTCCTGATAAGTTCTTCCTTATTTTTTCTGATATCAGTATGTTCCTTGTACTTCTAATCTATATTTTATTTTCATTTTTTTTCAAATAAGAAATAAAATAGTTAAGTGTAATTAGACAACCATGTGAAAACATACCCTTTTGAGCAAAAATAGTGCAATCATTCTCAGTTAAATTGTAGTCTCTAATTGCACAAAAAGTAAATGTGCTTTGATTTACAGTATTAAATACTATGTAACTGTATGTTAATTTTTATATTTCACTATAGAATCTCCAAAATCTATATAGTTATTTTACATATTAGTTCCACAAGCCTTCTTCATAAGACTTAATTAAATCAACATTATAATCTAAGTTCCATCCTTCTTGGAAAATATATTACATGTCCTTTTACCACTAATGATCAGACAAAATTTTTGATTGAACTGCCATTAAATGTAATTACTTGGAAGTTTTTATAAAAAATTTAGTGACTAGAAAATTATAAGAATTAATACAATTTAACTAAATATTTAATATAACTATTAAAAATTAGCTCATGTCTTTCTTATGCCTGCCATCATATAATAGAGAAAATTAAGTGAGCATAATTTATTTATAATACTGTGGTAACTCTTACATATTCACTTAGGCACTAGAGTTGTTGAAAAATATTTTTACATATACTACCAATTAATTGAAATGATTCAAACCAAATAATTAAATTATGTTCTGAAGATTATTTTCATACATTTTATTTAAAAAGTAATGAAAAAATGCATTTGAAGTCATTCTTCTTTTCAAGTATTCCTAAACAATCTCACTCCATCTGCCTAAATTCTGTAAAAAATGTTGGTTTATTTGTGGTGAGGGGGTCCTGGTGGATGGCTCTCTGCTGTTATACCACATTCTATAACTTTGAGCAAAGGTAAAAAGATTATTAAAATCCATTGCTTTTTTATTTTGTATTTACTTTGAATTCTTTAATTTAGACTCTCTGTGTTTATATCCAACATTACTATAAATCTTTTCAGTTGAAATTTTCTGGGTTTTATTTGCATTACTTATAATTTATTTTTTTGCCAATTAAGAAAGGTGTGTTGTTTTTCTTTATTTGCATGCTCTTAATTAAAATAATCATTTTTTGTTTCCCACTTATTCTCATTTTCCTTTGTTTTTAGTAAAACAGAACCAATTGCTAGCTGAAAAAAAGAATTCAATATATTTCCATATAATTTCATGCTTAATTAGATTGGTTATCCCCAGGCCCTTGCACATAAAACTAAGGACAACACACCATTAAAATTCCATAGCTTAATTTCATTTTTCAGCTAAATTGTTTGCTTGTATCCTTTAGTCATAGTCAAGGGAAAAGAAAATGATATGAATTCATAGTACTTATTTCTAGTCAATGAAAAGAAAAAAAAAAAAAAGCCTGAGGTTACCAATAGGTATTTCTATCTAATATGAGAACAAATAACTACTTTAGCATCTGTGGCAACCAATGTTGTTCCAATGATATCCTCCCTGATGAATTTAACAATTATTTAAAAATTGGTATAGTCACTTAACAAAATAAGATGAATGGAATGGATTAAAGATGCAAGTAATGGTGCATATCTGTTCTCTCAAGCAAGAACTAAATTTAATTGTTTAAATTGAGAAATCATTCCAACAATTTCATATTTTGAGGCCAACTTTTAACTGCCCCCAGAATTCAAGATTTTTGAAAGGAAAGACAAAGTAAAAATGTAAAATATTTTTGTGTTTGTTATGAATGTATGTAATATAGTAAGCAAAGCAGAAATAGGAAAAATAGAAAAAAGGTGAACTCTAGTTTTAAACTGAATGTAACAACTTAAATACAGTGTGCACAAAAGATCATTTAATTGATGAAAACTTGTAGAACTCCAATAACTGGTGTTAAAAATTATTTATATTTCTGGGCAAACTTTCTGTAACAGAAAGTATATATACAATTACTGTATTTTTCATTTCAGGGTGTTTGTTTATAAGAAGTTTAATAGTGCATTATTAGAAACTATGATCAAGATTCTCAATTTTCTAGGACATTCGTAAATTCAAATATTCTCTCAATCTGTTATTTAGGTTTAAGAAGAAATCCCATAAATGCAAAAGATTTATAAGAAATTAAAGTAATGAGATGGACATGATTACCCTAGGTACACGTATGACTGCATGAATGGTGTGTCTCTACTTCATGTACAACCAGAGAAGTGAAAAACTCTGCTCCATTTGTGTACATTGAATTGAAAAGCTTTCTGCTGTCATGTATAACTGATTAGAACTAATGAAAAAATAAATTAAGGTAATAACACCTATGAGATTGCAAATTATTAAAAAATAATTATTATATTATTACTATAGTCATTTCAGAAAATAAGATTCACTTAGATGACCATACTTTATATACAACAGTCTGTTAAATTGTCAAAGTGGCTATGCATATACTTGAAAGGAAAAAAATTCATGAACTATCTCAAGCAAATGAAAAATGTCAGAGTTAAGAAAAGGAGACATCTACCTAAAAATCAAAAGAGAAAAAGAAACACAGAAGGACAGTTTAAAAACAGATTTCATATGTGTGTGTATATATATATATATATATATATACACACACATATGAAAGTCCGTCAAGATTATTACAAACTATATGAATTTTGTTCAACTGAAATGAGCCTTTAAGCTAGATGAGAATCAGCATGTTCCACATTGTGAACTCGCACTGTCTGCCGCAGATTGATTGCCAGCATGAACTTTGGCATCTACGATCAAAACTGTAATGTGTTTCATGACCCAGATTATTTTCTCAAGAGGTTTATCCAATCTCATTCAGCATCCTGCTTTTGTGATTTTTATATTTTTAGTGACTTTAAAAACCATATCCTTAAAACCAAACATTTTCCTTTTGGTGATGTGATGATGGTGTGTGGGTGTATAGTTTGAATTATTTATTTGAATGTATCTCTTCAGCAGCATAATTCTTATAAAAATGTGCACTAGATTCTGTATTTTTTAAATTAGCACAAATAAATATGCTGTTCAGAAATAGGTGCCATAGGAATTAATAGAATGCTGACATTTTACTCTTCTAGTGAATCAGCCCACCTTTCTTTTTTAGCCAAAAGGCAACAGCCAATTTTAGCCATGTTGAAATTTTAGCATATGTTGAAATTTAATACTCAGTTTTGACATTAAATCTGTTTAATCAATGTATATATTGACACATGGAGAAACATTCTTAATTAATTATCTTTGTTTTTATCAAATGAAAATCTGGTTAAAATACTCATAAGTTGACCTTAGATCAATATCTATCAACAGCACTTTGTTCAGACACTTTGCTATTGCACTCATTCATATGGCAGGACCCTTTTCATCTTGAAAAATCTTTATTTGAAAAGAAAATTCAAAAAGTTTCTGACCACTTGAAAATATATCATGGACAGGAAAGAGAAAATCAGGCTGTTCTGATACAGTGGAGTTTTGGTTAAAATATTATTACCCAAAGTAGCGAGGTGCAGGCCATGACTGGGATCACATGGATTGGGGAGGCTGAGGAAGGAGATTTCTAGGTTAAAGCTCACCTGTGTAACTTAGTGAGACCCTGTCTCAAAATAAAATTAAAAAAAGCTGGGGACATAGCTCAGTGGTAAAGTATCCCTGGGTTCAATCTCTAGTATGACCAAAAAAAAAAAAAAGTATCACACAAAATATGCACTTTTGCAAGGCAATAAAAAAGGTGACATCAGTAACTGATGAGTGTTTTATAAAAAACAAGAGCTTTCAAAATTGATACTTTAAAATCAAAGTCTAGATATCATAAGAAAGAAATGTTACAGTCTAGTTCAAAATCCCTATTCAAAAAATGGTAAATGAGCATTTTCATTTGGAAATGTTTAACTGATTAAAATGCTAAAAAAAAAAAAAAAAACATAAAAAGGAAAAGGAAATAATCAGTTTATTTCACAGGCCAGATTATAGTTGCTATGTATTTCTACTGACTAGAAAACAAATTTAATGTGTGGTCGGTCATACTTTCTGTGCTTCAGAGTGTTACTCTTTAATATTTGCTACTTATAAAAGTGACTTATCAATATTCAGTATTTCATCTCTAAATCTGTGAGTATCTCATAATTTTTGTCTTGCCTTTAACTTCAAGTTTTTGGTGACTTTTTTTTACTTTTGTTGATTAAATTAAAATAAATTAATGATGTTTTGTTCAGAAATGTTTCCAATTCCTTGCATGTGTTTGTGTATTTCAATATTCTACACATTTCCTTCAGTTTGCATATTTCTGGCATATCAAAGATGCTGGCAGAAAAAATATGATTGGGAGGAAACAACCACCAACACAGTACATGACCAACATGTAATTATCACTAATGCTGCCACTTCCAATTCTATTTTTTTTAGATTCTCCTTTTCATTATATAATTAAAATTGCATTTAATTAAATATGCTCTTTGGTAAAAATTATTATATTTTCTCATGGAAGTCTTAATAAGGCTCAGTATTTGGATAGGGCTTGATAAATTCTAAAGAGTTTGCATATTTATCACCTAATTTTGATTTCTAAAATTATGATTTACATGAATGGATGCCATTATTTCATTTATAAACATGGAAACTGAGATGCTGGGAGATTAGGTCATGTTTTCAAGGAATTCCATGCTGGAGTTAAAACTCCAAGGTTCTTTTTCCTATATATGGCTGTCTGTGTATTTTTTGAGTCAAAAAATTTTAGTCTGAGAATTTGTTGCTAATGGATTTTTGTACTCAATCAGAACCCAACCTACAAAAAAAAATAATAAAAATAATGCAGTATCTCTGTGATGCTTTGCACATAAGTATTAATACGCTCTTACACTACAGAAGTGTATATAATCCATGTTTATAAATTACGTAGTTTTAGATTTGATTCCTAGTTGTGTTATTTATTAACTAAATAGCTAGATATGATAGCTGATTTTCCTAAACTACAGTTTCCTCTTGTAGGAATGACAATCTTTATCTTACAATAGTGTTGAGAAGATTTAAACATAGCACCTAAAGTATCCGGCAATAACTGGCACAGATGATGCCCTCACAATGTGACCCTAGTATTATTCTAATTATAATTTGAAATATAACATATTGCATTTTTTAGTATAATCCTCATATATCAATGTATATTATACATAGAAAAAATGTGAATGCTACAGAGTATGTATGAGGTTTGAAAGCACTAATATCTAGGAGATTAATGGAAATTTCATATTCCATATAAATTACTGCAGAAATATTCTTGTATGAATTTAAAATTATTTTATAGTCAAAAAAATTAAAAAATTAAAAATAATCCAATGAGGATATGACTACACATTTCTAAAAGTGTAAACTACTACTAAAAGTTAAACTACTCTGAGCTTAATTTAAGGGAAATTTTCCTTGTGATTAGCTCAAAATGAGCCATCATTTGTGACCCTTTTGCATTCATCCATTCCCTTATTTCTCTCTGTGGTAACCCTACAAGTCTCCTCCAATCTTCAGTAATACCCAATTCTTCACAGTTAGGTGAACATTAAAGATTGTGCCTATACTCTTAAAGAAAAATGTTCCTGTAGCATTAGAACAGAAGGAATAAAATGTTTGAAAAATTACCACATTTTAAGATTAAATGTGGATTATTTATAATGAGGAGATTTAAAATAAAAATACAACATAAGGTAACAGTAAAATCAGCTCTTTTCCAGGACATTCTGAAAAAGATAAATCTTGCAACAAAACCCACAATTTTATAAAGGAGTCATAAGACAATGATCCTAGTAATTAATTCAGGACAGGAATTCATAATGTTAAATAAGGCCATTTCCTATTTCTATTCTCATGTGGATCATGCACAAGAACTAAAATATAAAACAAAAACAAACAAATGAAAACCTATCTGACTCTGACCCCGGTCCAATGCATCACAGTCTTTCTAAGTGGGCTAATGAATATTTTTTTCAATTGACAGATGCATCTAATAAAATAATACACAATAGTTAAATACAATGATATAGACATAAATTATGATATTAAAAGTTAAATGTGATTTTTAGTGCCAGTTCTAATCCAATGTTATAAGAAGAGGAAATGGGAAACAAAAACAGAGGAGATCATGTGAAGACATGACAAAAAGCAGCTATCTATATGCCAACAAGAGATCACAGAAGAAATCAACCCTTCTGACAGACGTTTTGATCTTGAACTTGTAGCCATCAAAACTGGGAGAAATAAAGTTCTGTTGTTTAAGCCACCCTATCTGTGGTATTTTGTTATGGCAACCATAGAAAACTCATCCAATGGAGAACACATTTCACTATAAAATGCCATGACCCAGGAGATATGCTATATGCAAATCTATCCTTAGGGAATTTGTGATGGTTTTGTGGTATATCTCGTCATCTCATCTCAGTTACTGAAAAAAATAAATTCTTAATAAGCATCTCTATAGCTTAATCTAATCCCAAGTCTTCCATAATACCAATAGTAGTGCACTGTTGGACACTTTTTCCTTTGCTAGAGTGATCACCAAGATTTGTTGCCATTCTCTGCCATCTCCACTATAGTATTTTCAAGACCATATGCTACAGCCATATCCCAGGGCTCCAGTGTAGATGTAAGTTAAACTTAAATACCAATACATTCCTCGAAGTTTCTTCCCAAAATGATATTTTGGCATTATTATAATTCTAATCATTCTAAAATCAAAGTATCACATCTATAGGTCCCTGAGACACCATGCAGCTTCATACCTCCACACCTATGCACAAGCTATCACCTTCTGATCATCTGTAAAACTCCTAATAATCCTTCAAAAATAAAATAAATTTTGGCTCCTCCATAAAGTCTTTTCTAAACCATTTTCACCTCTAAATGTTGACTGGCTCCTCTTTGCTGTAATTATTTGTGAAAGTGTCTGTCTCCTTCATTAGACTGTAATGTTCTGATACCAAAATTTGTACTCATATTTGAATTGCAAATGCCCTTGCTGAGGCCTTAGTATATGATGCTTGTAAATGTATACTGAATAAATGAATGCCACCAGTAAATCCATGTGGCATGAATCAGGTTATTACTCTGGGTCACTTCCTAGAACTGTAACTTAATAATCAGTGCTCCCCAACAATTTGAATGGATCTCACAGATAGTACATTTGCCTGTATGAATATGTGACAAAAAATTTCATCATTGTGTAAAACTATAATGTATCAATAAAAATGGAAAAAACAAAAAGAATTATATTATAAATATATAAGATAGTTGATAAAAAGAAGAGCAAGATCAATGAAAACTTAGAAAAAAAGAGAAAAAAAAAACAAGAAAATACCATTCATGTAAGTTTAAAAATATGCTTACCAAACTGTATTCACCAATTTTATAAAACCATGATAAATGCAAATTATTACTCCATAATTTGAAAACACTGCTCTTCAGATATTGATTTTCAAAATTTAAATAGAGATACATTATCATTCATTCCTATGACAATTATTTTTATATGGCTTATCTTTTTCCTTCTTTATTTTTGTCAGTTGTGTTAATATCATTTTAGAAGAAGACCACCATTTGACCCAGTTATCCTACTCCTCAGTATATAGCCAAAGGACTTAAAATCAGCATACTACAGTGAGACATGCACATCAATATTTATAGCAGACAATTCACAATTGCTAACCCATTCATGTCCTTCAATAGATGAATGGATAAAGAAATTATGTAACATATAAAAAAGAAATATTACTCATCTATAAAAAATTTACTTTGTGACATTTGCCAGTAAATGGATGGATCTGGAGACTATTGTGCTAATGAAATAAACCAAGTATCTGCAAAGCTGTTCACTTTAACTGTATATTTATAAGCAATTTTAAAACATGAGTTTGCATTTATTCTGTAAAGATTCCTGTAGTTAACATCATATATGATGTAGGAAGACATTATATACGTAGGTTTCCTCCAAACTCAAACAAGCAAAACTCATCCATATCACTATTCCCTTTATCATAGTACCCCAAATCCTAATACTTTCAATGAGTACATACAAATATATTAGCAAGTGTACTAATTGAAAAGGTAAAAAGAAAATCTTTTAAAAAATGTTTGAAAGTCAAAATTATAAGATGTTGGAATAAAGTATGAACACATTTTATCTTAAACTATATGACTTTCAAATAACCTGCCTGTTTCAATGGTATGTCTATTTAGGATCTCTGAGGCTGGAACTGTTTGTCAGTATTCCTTAATTAAGATTTAGACAACTGTTGTAATTACACATAAGCTGAACTGCAGGATCTGCTTCAATTTAGTTTTTTTTTTAATTTGGCTATTTTTTTATATCTTTATTTTATTTATTTATATGTGGTGCTGAGGATCGAACCCAGTGACTCACGTATGCGAGGCGCGCACGCTACCACTGAGCCACACCCCAGCCCCCTCAATTTAGTTTTGATATTTTCTTATATTTAAATATGGGGTAGGCATTTTGGTGGGATTATCACAAAAATGGTGCTATGTTCTTTTTCCACCTTGACAACAAGCACAAAGCTTCATTTTATGTCTTTACCTATTCATTTTTTTCAATGTAAGTCTTCACAATAAATCTTTATGTTTTCTCTTTTTAATTAATACATGTTTTGGGAAAGAAGCAATATGAGCATTGCATTTCTTATAAAATTATTTATTCCATCAATCAATTAATAAATTATATCTTCGTGGATTAATTATTTTTTATGTTCTTCAATGGGTTATGATTCATGACTAAATTATTTATTTTCATTTTCAAACACTATCAGGTTGTTTTTGAGTACAAAAGTTGCCTTCATTCTTTGAGCACCTACTTGCTTTCTGGTAAAAGATGAATCAGATTTTTCTTGTACATGCAATGGTCTTCTTGTGGACTTATCCTCAAAGATCAAGCTACCAAGGGGCCTCATAAAAGATCAAGGTACTAGTTTAACTCATTACTATCAGAATATTTCTTTCCCCAAGTATTCTCATTGGATAGAACTATTTTATTTTTATGTACACATATTATACATGGATATTATATATGTATATATATAAACATATTAAAATAAATTCACTCTAATACCTCTGATTGCTGTCCAATAACAGAAAGTTTTATCCTTACTTATAAGTCCAGAATATTTGTTGAAGTTATCCTTAGAGTATTTATTTCTTTACTTGTCCTCCTTTCTGTAAGAAATCTCGCTTATCTGCCACCATCATCTCTCGGGTGACCTTATCTTCCTCCCCTGCTTGAATACCTCATACTGAGCCCCCCTGTGCATGAATTCCCTCCTTATTCTGCTTACACTCACTCTCATACTGACACTGCACTGTGCATATGATTATCTTCTCCCACATCTTATCATGCCTATACTAATCCTACTCTCTACACTATAACTTTGCATACCATGCTCCATCTCTGAAATGCCACATCTAACTGCCATGTCTAAAGATGGCGATTTAACCAGATTTGGTTCTGAAACCTTATTCTATGAAATGGAGGTACTTTCAACCCTGAAAATATATGTCTAGTTTAATTTGCCCTTAATAGACTTAGAAATGTATTGCTCAGGGAAGAAAGGAGAAGAGGAAAGAAGGGATTGGGGAATTATTCAGGCAATACAATTATCTATGTAAATATATATATATATATATATATAAACTTCTAAAAATCATAGATAATTTAGCCAGGTGCGGTGATGCAAGCCTGTAATTCCAGCACGTAGGGAGGCTAAGACAGGAGGATCGCGAGTTTAGAGCCAGCCTCAACAATGGCGAGGCGCTAAGCAACTCAGTGAGACCCTGTCTCTACATAAAACAAAAAATAAGGCTGGGGATGTGGCTCTGTGGTCACGTGCCCCTGAATTCAATCTCCAGTATCAAAAATAATCATAGATAATTTAATCAAGGGTCACACTATGCAAGATCAAAACACAAAATAATTAATATTTCTATGAACTAGCATGATATACTTGAAAATTAACTCTAAAATAGAAAACCTACTTCAGCACTAATAACATAAAATACTTAGGGAGAGTGTAATGAGATACATGTAAGATCCTTACACTAAAAGCTGAAAAATACTGTTGAGTGAAATCATTAACAGATAGAAAGATATAATCTGTTCAGTGATTTGAAAACTCAATATTAAGATATGGTATGGACTTGTGTTCATCCCACAAAAGCATGTTGACGCCTTAGCTGCCTTTGGAGATGGGCCCTCTGAGAAAGTGATGAATGCCAAATGAGAATATAAGAATGGGGCCAGGATCCTATAGGATTTATGTCACTATATTGTTTTTCTCTGTTTCTTTCAGTTCCCCACCCTTTATCTATTCACTCACATCAAAGAGAAGACACATAAGTACTTGTTTGCAAGTCAGAAAGACAGCCTTCATCAGAAACCAACCTTGTATACCTATGTCTAAGACTTCCAGCCTTCAGAACAATGAGAAAATAAATTTCTATTCTGTAAACAACTTAATCCATGATAGTTTCATTGTGGGAACGAAAGCAAAGTTACTGAATATGATAGTTCTCTCTGACTTCACTTATAGAGTCAATAAAATCCAAATTATATCCCAGTATGATATATATATACACACACACACACATACACACACAATATATATTCCCAGTATGTTATATATATATATCTATATAACATATATGAATTTATACTTATATATATAAATTTATATATATGTGTGTAAATTTAAAGCGTATATGAAATTGCAAAGAATATAGAATTATAAGAAGAACTTTAGGTGAAATTATATTTGGTGTACTTACTGGATTTCAAAACTTAGTTTGAAACTATAGTAATCAAGGTAATGTGATATTGGCATAACAATATATAAATAAATCAATAAAAGAGAATCTATCACTCATTATTAGATCCCAGTGTACAAGGTCAATGGACTTGTGGCTGATGCATGACAACTTATCAATATGAACAGGAAAGTTTTTTTTTCCACAAATTATGCTAGAACAGTTGACTGTATATATAGAAAAATATTCATATATTACACACAAAAATATTCAAAAATCTCAGTG
This sequence comes from Geosciurus inauris, assembly GCA_004024805.1. NCBI lineage: Eukaryota > Metazoa > Chordata > Mammalia > Rodentia > Sciuridae > Geosciurus > Geosciurus inauris. The sequence continues at coordinate 53,329 of PVHX01002515.1, forward strand.
GGGAACATAAAACTATAAATTTGCTAGAAGCAAATATAAGGTAATTAAATATTTGTAAGATAACCCCCCCCCAGAAAAGATGAAAAAAATGCACCAATCATAAAAATAAAAAATAATACAATGGACTTCATCAAAATGAAAACTTTTTCCTCCAACATAAAGAAAATGAATACGCCAGTGAAAGACTAAGCAAAAAGCACTAACAATAACTGTAAATCTGACACAGATCTTATATCCAGAATATGCAAATTTCTCTAACTCAATTATAAAACTCCTGCAACACAGCAAAATCTTTGGCCTGACCTTAGAAACACATTGCATAAAATAATATGTACAAAGGCTGGGGTTATGGCTCAGTGGTAAAGCTCTTGCCTAGCATGTATGAGGCACTGGGTTCAATTCCCAGCACTGCATATAAATAAGTAAATAAAGGTCCATCAACAACTATGTACATATATGTACACACACACATATCTTTAAAAAAAAGAATATATACAATTGGTCATTAAGCCTTTTTCTTGGGACATATTTAGGATTCTGAACATATTTAGTTATAAGAGAAATGCAAATAAAATAACATTGAAATACCAACACAACACACCTTTTGGATCAACTCAATCTAAAGGCCCTAAAAACACCAGTGAGTTCCCTGCTTCTTGGTGGTCATGTCCTGATCTGCTTTCCTCTACCATGACCTTCCAGCATGATGTTCTGCCTCATCCCAGGCCCAGAGCAATGGAGTCAGCGTTCTATACATTGAGACCTCTGAATCTGTGATTTCAGCAGCAGTGCCTTCCCATGCACTGTCTCTTCTTTTAGATCCAGGCAAGAGCACATGCTCACAGAAAAGGAAATCATGCTGCAGACACATCTGTATTCCCTTGTTCATTGTTGTAATTGTTCAGTGTCCACATTATAAAATCAACTTAGTGTCTATCAGTGGATGAGCAGATGAAGGAAATGTACATATGCACAGTGGATTATTATTCACACATTAAAAATATGAAATCCTGTCACATGTGATAACATGGGTGAAACTAGAAAACTTCAAGTTAAGTGAAATAAGTCAAGCACAGAAAGACAAAATACCATATTATCTCACTTATGTGGAATCTTTTCAAAAAGCTGATCTCATAGAAAAAGAGAGTAGAATAGTAGTGGTTGAGGAAGGTTGAAGACAGGTGAGAATGGGGAGAGTTTGATCAAGAGGTACAAAAGTTACAGTTGGAGGAGTAATTTCTGATATTCTATTGCAGAATAGGGTGGCTATACTTAACAATAAGAGGTCATGTATTTCAGTACAGCTAGGGAAGAAGATTTCAAATGTTTTCTCACAAAGAGATAAATGTATGAGGTGACAGATATGCTAAAGCCCCCGATTTGATTATTACATAATGGATAAATGTATAGAAGCATTATGTTGAAACCCATAAATTCATACAATTATTATGTGTCAATTAAAAGTAAAAGGATTTTTTAAAAATTAAAAAATATCAGTGAAATTAATTACATTAAGCCATAGACATTCTCATACATTAATAATGATCATGTAAAATTTTATATACATCCACTTCAGAAAATTAGAATTTTCTCCTTAAGTTAAATATGTACCTAGTTCAAGATGCAAAATTTGACTTCTAGTAATTTGGGGAAAAATTAAAATATATGAACACAAAAGAACATAAAATCAAATGGAGTTGGGATAAACGAATAGTACTAAATTAATACAGTGTAGCTGCTATCAGAAATAAATAGGGGGCTGGGATTGTAGCTCAGTGGTAGAGTGCTTGCCTCGCATGAGTGAGGCCCTGGGTTCGATCCTCAGCACCACATACAAAGCAATAAAATAAAAATACATTGTGTCTGTCTACAACTAAAAAAATATTTAAAAAAAAGAAATAGGAATGACCACTGACAAATGTATTACCACACAACATACTCAAAAAATATGATTCTGAGAAAAAGAAGCCAAATACAAATAGTAGATGTTCTATAAGTTCTTTTATAAAAAATGCTAAAGATAGAATATTAGTTTCTTTTTTTGACTTTTTAATTTTCATTTGATAAAATTTTACTGTATACATTGGTAATGTTATTAGTATATGCAAATTTTAAATAATTATAACTTCTTTTTTTATTCATTCTAATTAGTTGTACATGACAGCAGAATGCATTTTGACACATTGTACACAAATGGAGCGTAAATTCTCCTTCTTCTAGGTGTACATGGTGGGGAGTAGGTTAATTATATATGTGTATAGGATAGCAATCTCTCATTCTACCATCCTTTCAGTTTCCAGCACTCCACCCCTCCCTTTGCTACCCTCTAAACAAACCAAAGACCTTTCATTCTTCCCTGCCAACTCCCCAACTACAGACAGCATCTGTTTATCAGATAAAACATTTGGCCTTTGATTTTTTGGGATTGGTTTATTTCACTTACCATGATATTCTTTAGTTCCATCCATTTACTTACAAACGGCATAACTTCATTCTTCTTTAAGGCTGAATAATATTCCATTGTGTTTATGTACCACATTTTACCCATTCATCTGTTGAAGGGCATCTAGGTTGGTTTCAGAGCTTAACTATTGTGAATTGAGCTACTATAAACATTGATGTGGCTGTGTCATTGCAATATGCTGATTTTAAGTCCTTTGGGTATAAACTGAGGAGTGGGATAGCTGGGTCAAATGGTGGTTCCTTTCCTATATTTCTGAGGATTCTCCATACCGCTTTACAGAGTGGTTGCCCCAATTTACAGTCCCAACAGCAATGTATGAGTGTACCTTTCTCCCACATCCTTGCAGACACTTATTATTGTTTGTATTTTTGCTAATTGCCATTCTGACTGGAGTAAAATGAAATCTTAGAGTAGTTTTGATTTGCATTTCTTTAATCACTAGAGGTGTTGAACAATTTTTCATATTTTTTGATCAATTGTATTTCTTATGTGAAGTGTCCATTTAGTTCCTTAGCTCATTTATTGATTGGTTATTTGTTTTGGGGGTTTTTTTGGTGTTTAGATTTTTGAGTTTTTTATATATTCTTGATATTAATGCTCTGTCTGAGGTGCGTGTAGTAAAGATTTTTATCCCATTTCTTAGTTTCTCTTTTCACATTATTGATTGTTTCCTTTGCTGAGAAGAGCTTTTTAGTTTGAACTATCCCATTTATTGATTCTTGATTTTACTTCTTGTGCTTTAGGAATCTTGTTAAGAAAGTCAGGTCTTAAGCAGACATGATGAAGATTTGGGCCTACTTTTTCTTCTTTTAGGCAGAGGGTCTATGTTCTAGTGCCTAAGTATTGGATGCAATTTCAGTTGATTTTTGTGCAGAGTGAGAGATAGAAGATTAGTTTCATTTTGTTACATATGAATTTTCAGTTTTCCCAGTACCATTTGTTGAATAGGCGGTCTTTTCTCCAATGTATGCTTTTGATGCCTTTGTCCAGTATGAACTAACTATATTTATGTGGGTTGGTCTCTGTGTCTTCTATGTATACCATTGGTCTACATTTCTATTTCAGTGACAATACCATGCCATCTTTGTTACTATTGCTGTGTAGTATAGTTTAATGTCTTGTATTGTGATGCTTTCACTCTTCTTACTAAGGATTGCTTTGGCTATTCTGGTTCTCTTATTTTTCCAAATGAATTTCATGATTGCTTTTTCTAGTTCTGTGAAGAATATCATTGGGATTTTAATATGAATTGCTTTAAAACTGTATTCTTGATGAACATAGATGCAAAAATTCTCAATAAAATTCTGACAAATCACATATAAAAACATATTAAAAAGATAGTGCACCATGATCAAGTGGGGTTCATCCCAGGGATGCAAGATTGGTTCAACATATGGAAATCAATAAACATAATACATCACATCAATAGACTTAAAGACAAGAATCATATGATCATCTCAATAGATGAAAAAAAAAGCATTTGACAAAATATACACCACTTCATATTCAAAATACTAGAAAAACTAGAGATAGGAGGAAGGTACCTCAACATTGTAAAAGCCATCTATGCTAAGCCCAAGGCCAACATCATTCTAAATGGGGAAAAATTGAAAGTATGCCCTCTAAAAAGTGGAACAAGACAGGAATGCTCTTTCATCACTTCTATTCAACATAGTCCTTGAAATGATAGCCAGAGCAATCAGACAGATGAAAGAAATTAAAGGTAGATGAATAGGAAAAGACGAACTTAAACTATCAGTATACGCTGACAACATGGTTGTAAATTTCGAAGATCAAAAAAATACCTCTAGAAAAACTTCTAGAACTAATAAATGAATTCAGCAAAGTAGCAGGATATAAAATCAACACTCATAAATCAAATTCATTTCATATATGAAAGATGAAGCCACTGCAAGAGAAATTAGGAAAACTACTCCATTCACAATAGCCTCAAAATATATATATATAAAATACTTAAGAATCAATTGAACAAAAGAGGTAAAAGATCTCTACAATGAAAACTACAGAACAGTAAAGCAAGAAACTGAAGAAGACCTTAGAAGATGGAAAGATCTCCCATGATCTTGGGTAGGCAGAATTAACATTGTCAAAATGGCCATACTACCAAAACTGTTCTACAGATTTAATGCAATTCCCATTAGAATATTAATTTTTGTCAAGAGAAATCAGAGAAATTGCTATTGAGATAGGAAAAGTGGAGGGAAATTTCCATGTAACACAAATGTTCTATATCTTCATATGATAACAATGGTATATGCATATTTCAAAACTCATCTAACTATACTCAAAAACACTGTATTTTGATCCATATAACCAAGAAATTTAGAAGAGCTTCTCATGAGGATTATAGATAAAGTTTAAATAAGCCAATAAGTCATAGTCATGTCCTGTTAATATGCATGGATTTTTTCTTTCTTTCCTTTTGTTAGTAGTGTTCATATAGAATTAAATAATGTATTTTTATTTCAATGTTTACTATATTTATATCCTTATATTTTCTTTCTGTGCTGTTTTGCAGAAATTGTACACATGTTAACATATCTATTCAGATATCTATTCATTTATCACAAAAGGTGTCAAGGTAAAGAGTTATATAATGTATTTTTTATGGTGTTTCCATTTTAATCTCTCCCAACTACTCCATTTTAAATAATGAACAAACCAGAAACCTTTCAAAGTTAAATTATTTTCCCATAATCCGTTCAAGAGCAGCACAGCAAGCAATTGAACAAAACTTCATGATCTACACTCAACAAAAATATCTACAAAATATTGCCATAACTGAATTTTTACTTTCAGATTTTAATATAAGAAACTTTAAAATTGTTTCAAGGTAAGGTTGTTATAAAGATACTAAAAAACAAATAACAGAAATCAGAGGGCAATTGTTAATATTTTGGCTATATTGCCTCCATAAAGAAATCTTGGGCATAAAGAACATGTTCTTAAATCACATTGTTTTTAAAAAAAAATATTAAAAATGAAAGAATTTTAATTAAGGAGCCAATTAAGAACTGACCTAAGAACTTCAACACACGTTTCTCCAAAGATGATTTTCCACGATGAATAAATACATGAAAAATTAGAAAGCATCACCAGTCATTAGAAAAATGCTAATTGAACCATGAAGAGGTCTTGCTTCATGCTTAATTAGCATGGTTGTTTTCAATAGTGGAGAAAACCAAAAACAAAACTAATGGTGGTGAGGATGTGGTGAAATTGAACCCTGTGTACACTGCTGCTGGAAATGTAGAATGGTGCAAACACTGACCTAAAGAAAGTGATGGTTCTGCAGGAAATTCAGTGTGAAATGGATTTATAACCCAGCACTTCCATTAACAGGTGTGTACACAGAGAATTGAAAGCAGGGACTTGAATAGGTGTTCGAATTCCAATGTTCAGAACAGCATTATTCAGAATGGCCAAAGGGGAGAAGTAATTCAAATGTTCATCTGCAGAGGAATGAATAAACAAAATATAGCATATGTGCAACATAGATATTATTTAATCTTAAAAAGATAATAGAATTCCGAGACCTGATAAAGGGTGAATAATCCCTGAAAGAAATACACTAAGTAAAACAAGAGAGACACAGTTCGACAAATATTGTAACATTCTTCTTATGTGAGGTACCCAGAAGAGGCAAATTAATACATACTAACAATAGCATACTGTTTGCAAGAGCACGGGCATGGGAATATTTAGAGTCATTTTTAAATGGGAACAACTTCCATTGGGAATGATGAAAATGTTATGGAGATGAACATTAATGTTTGTACAAGTCTGTGAATCCAATTGATGTCACTGAATTGCACACTTAAAAATGGTTAAAATGGTGTAACTATGTTTTACAAAAGAATAAAAGAATTTTAGGAATTTCATCAGTGTAATTTCAATAAACTTCATATGTAATGCCTTTTATTTGAATAATAAAATAAATACCATATATGTATGCCTCATTGGGATATTTTGAAAATAATTTTTGTCAAAAAGTAGGTTTACCTCAAAATCATTAAAGTAATTATAAAATAATTTGTGCAAAATTGTTACTTAAAATTTCTTTATACGTCTTTATTCAAATATTTGTTTTACAAAATTTTAGAAGGCTTGATATGCTTATATCAAACATGTATGTATTTTTCTTCAAATCTTTATTATTTATTAGGAGATTCATTTTCATAAATGTGCATGTTTAAATGAGCAAGTGAATGTTTTTTGTGAGATTTATTTTTGTCTGAAATTGTTAGTTTCCTGTCCTAGGAATATTCTCTCAGCAATATTAATTTGTAGAGCTTTTACATAGAATTTTAACACTAATGAAGTATTTTTATTCAATTGAAAATAATAGGCTAACATATTCATTGGAGGTTTATGCAGAGTTGATAGCCCCACTTCTGCTTTGAAGAACTGAATTTTGCTCTGGCTCTGTGAAATGACTTTAAAGTATTGGTTTGGTTTCAGAGGCCTTCTTGGTCCCAGGTCACCATCTCAGAAGGAATACACATCCAGAGTCTGATCAATGAGGAAGTGTGAAGGACTGCCTTCCAATTACATAAAGGACACTTCAAGGTGAGTATTTAAGCTTCAGAGACCCAGGGGTAGTAGATGCTGTGGGGATTCTGTCAATTTCATCTCTCTTTTCCTGATTCTATTCTTTGTATCTCCTTTCCACAGGTGTCTATAGCAAGACATTTCTTAATGGATATTCCAAAAGGATTCATTGTAAGATGCAACATGCACCCTACTTGTTATTTGATTATTGCAAATAATCTGTACTAGTAAAGTGTTCTCTACATTTCTGTTCAGTCAGATCTCATTTAAAAAAATCTCTATGGAATATATAGAAAATACTCATGATAGTTTAATGTTTCCTATTTTTAACCTAGTTTGCTCAACCTCATTTACATCTTAGCACTAAGTATTAAGCTCTTTTTATGAATGATTTGCAATCATTTTTGTCCTTTTTCCAAAGGAATTTACATGCTGGCTAGACTGATGATCATGTGTAGTGTGAATGTGTTATCACCACTGGATTTAAAATCCTGCTGGCTTATTATTTTAATAAGACTTGTCTCTGATGGCTTCTTTAAGATTTAATCTGAATGAAGAAGAAAAACAGTGTCTATTAACTCATTGCTTTGCTTGAAGGTTGCATATTACTTAAAATGGAGTTTCGTATAAGTGAAAATACAATTGAAGAGATTTAGGTAAAAAAAATTCTCTTTCACTTTATTAAGGAATTCATCATAATCAGCATCTTTGCAATCAGTTGTGAAATGTATACATATGAGGTAAATATATTAATAATTGATATGCTGCAGTGAATTCTAACAGTTAGGTTCAAAATGAGTCCTGAAGACTGTAAAGATAAAGGGAAATAATTTTTAAGAATTTTTGGGGAAAACAGGATATAAATAACAGGAACAGCTTTGATTAAGTCAAGTAGAGATTGATTAATACTAAAAGCCACAGGAATCAGGAGGAAGAAAATGCCTCAGAGAAAGGAATAAGTGATGAGTTATGTGACAGGAAAATAAATTAATTTACATCAGAAGCCAATAAAACATTATTATCCATTTTGAGTCAAGGTCAGTGTAAGAACAATGAAACAATACAGAACATATTCCAATTTGGCCTCAAGACCTGTACTAAAGACACTGGTTAGACCAGAGCAGCAACAAGGCAGGAAGTACAGAAGGCTTACTGCATATTAAAATATGCCAGGAAACATGTACTGTAGTTTCCAAAGTATATTCAATTCTAACATTAGTTCTTTAATGTAAATTAAAGATGACATTATATGGTGCTGGGCTAGAAGTCTTTGACAAACAACTTTCTGGAGATAGGAAACCTGTAGTGTTCTCCAGTTTTTGTGGTATAAGTACCACACCACACCACACTCAATTAAAAGTACCCAATGGCATCAGCTAGCATGAAAACATGAAAAATTAACCAAATAGTCATGAGATGACTCAAGCAGAGCACTGCTATGTATATTTCACAAGTGAACATTCTTATGGATCATAAATCCACAAAAGGTGAACTCAAATTTATTTAAAAATTGTCATTCAAAAATTCATATTTTATACAATTATAATCTTCATGAAATAACCAGAAGATCTCCCTGCAAAAATAGTTGTCTACATGGCTATGATAAAATTGATATTATGTTGAAATTCAAATTGGACATGAAATCAAAGTTGGAGCTTAAGAGGACCTGAGACACTGAAAGACCAGAACTGTAGAATGAAGTCCACCATTTTCTAGACATCCAATATGGTGCCTTTTTTTTTAATATTTATTTTTTAGTTACAGGTGGACAGAATATCTTTATTTTATTTTTATGTGGTGCTGAGGATCGAACCCAGTACCTCCCGCGTGCTAGGCGAGCATCCTGCCACTGCGCCACAACCCCAGCCCCCAATATGGTGCCTTTGAAGCATTCCTTAATGCTTCAAAAAACTGACAGAGTTCAATTTGACCAAATATAGTTGGCCATTGAACAATATGGGTTTGAAATGTGAAGAAACACATATATGTGGATTTTTCTTTTGGAGAGTTGCAACAATATCAAAGAACCAACCTATGCAGCCTAGCAATATTGAAAACATAAGATAAGGTTAAGTATAATATGAATGCATAAGTTATTTGTAGAAAATAGTTATTATTTCTACCATAAAATATATGAATTTATTATAATAATTTAAATTTATCAAAATGTATGCATGGCAAAGATGTTCTGTAGATGGGCTATTGATAGTTTAGATAATGCAAACAAATGTAAAGATGTAGATTAAATCATAACTCCCATAAAAATAAGTACATTGCATATTGTACTATTACAATAACGTGGTAGCTACCTGTAATACCATTGTGAGCTCACGCGTTGCAAATATCCCCTTAAAATGCCTTCTGATGCTAATCATTTGCATGAACAGTTCAGTTCTTCTTTCCAGTAAACTGTGTATCACAGTAAAAAGTGATCTCTCACATTTGTCATATGTTTTTCACCTTACATGACATATACAACATAAAATATGTGCTAATTGACATTATATTATCAGTAATGATCCCCCAAAACAACAAGCTAATAGTCATTAAGTTTGGGGTGAATAAAAAGTTACACATGGATTTTCAACTGCACAAACAGATTACCTAACCCTCACATTGCTCAGGATTGAGTAAAATTGGCATTAAAGAGCAAGGAAAAAACTCAACATCATCTTATTAAAAAAAATAAAATGAATGGTGATGTAGGCTGATAACAGAAGAATAGGGGAATAGTTTTGGCACAAGAACTTTAGGACAAAATGAATTGAAGCAAAGAGTTCATTTGCAGGAAGTTATACATGTATGAGACTGAAAGATGGCACATATTCTACATTGTGAACAGTCCTAGAGAAATCAATTTTAATGTATGCAAAGAAATAACAGCCAACATGTACAAGTCTCATTCGGACTCACATTATATTCATATACAGAGAGAAAATTCCTGCATTCTTTGTTTCATACAATACCTACTTGTAAATAAGTACCTAAACAAACATTATTTTAATCAAAAATGAGGAAAAACATTAGCTAAGATTCTGTAAAATTTATTAGAAGAAGAAAAAGAATGGGGCAGAAGAACAGGACTAGGAATGTATACAAATGAATAAGTAGGTAAATAAATAAATATCACCAGAAAAATTATAAAGAAAATGTTTCTTTATTACAAGACTTTAAGAATTGATGCAAGAATTGATAGAAGATATTTTACTAAAATAGATGACAAATAAAGAGAGCTCAGGAAAAAATTGTGAAGGTTTAAACAGTGACAAATAAAATAATGACAACATCAGAAAAAAAAACGCAGAAGTTCCTCCGAATATAGTCAATAAAAGAACATTCAAGACCAAAAATATATGAGAAGGTATTTAGAAAGCTAGACTCAGGCAATTTATATTCCAGGAATATATGATTATGTCAAAATGAACCCCTATATTATGTATAAGTATAATGCAATAAAAACATGAAAAACAAAAAGATGTATGATAAAAGAATGAAGAATGTTGACTCCAATAAGTGAATCAGAAAAAAAGAGGAAAAAACTTAGAAGAGAAAAACTAAATAAATAATTTGACATCATTAAAAATAATCCAACATACTTAAGAATATAAATGCAAATATATTAAAATGCAACATGTAGTGAAAATATGTTTGCAACTCCTATCAAAACTATTAGAGACAGTCTACCACTTTCAGACATGGGCAGGGAAGTTATTTGGGAAAATAATTATGTTAAAAAGTCTGAGCCGGGCGCGGTGGCACAACCCTGTAATCCCAGCACTTAGGGAGGCTGAGACAGGAGAATCGTGAGTTCAAAGCCAGCCTCAGCAACGGCGAGGCGCTCAGTGAGACCCTGTCTCTACATAAAATACAAAATAAGGCTGGGAGTGTTGCTCAGTGGTTGAGTGACCCTGAGTTCAATCTCCAATACCAAAAAAAAAAAAAAAAAAAAGTCTGGAAAGAATATTAAAACAATAGTTCCATAAAAATAATAAAAAATGCAGAACAAAACCTAAGGTCAAGTAAAAACCAATATAATTAATTAGAAGAAGGAGCTGAACAGAAACTTCACAGAAGATATATAATTGATCAACAGACATGTGAAAAAATATTCAACATCTCTAGCAATCAGAGAAATGCAAATCAACACTACTCTAAGATTTCATCTCACACCAGTCAGAATGGCAATTATCAAGAATACAAGCAACAATAAGTGCTGGCTAGGTTGTGGGGGAAAAGACACACTCATCATTACTGGTGGGACTGCAAATTGGTACAACTGATCTGGAAAGCAGTATGGAGATTCCTTAGAAAACTTGGAATGGAACCACCATTTGACCCAGCTATCCCATTCCTTGGTCTATACCCAGAAGACTTAAAAACAGCATACTACAGGGGCTGGGGCTGTAGCTCCATGGTAGAGTGCTTGCCTCGCACGCATGAGGCACTGGGTTCAATCCTCAGCATCACATAAAAATAAACAAATAGAGATATTGTGTCTATCTACAACTAAGAAAATATTAAAAAAAAAAAACAAAACAGCATACTATAGTGCTGCAGCCACTTCAATGTTTATAGCAGCTCAATTCACAATAGCTAAACTGTGGAACCAACCTAGGTGCCCTTCGATAGATGAATGGATAAAGAAACTGTGGTATATGTACACAAAGGAATATTCCTCAGCAATAAAAGAGAATAAAATTATGACACTTGTAGGTAAATGGATGGAGTTGGAGAATATCATGCTAAATGAAGTAAGCCAATCTCAAAAAACCAAATGCTGAATGTACTCGTTGATAAGTGGATGCTGAACCATAATGTGCGGGAGGACATGGGAAGAATGGAGGAAATTTAGTTACAGGGGTAGGAGGGGGGAAGGGGCAGGGGGACAGTAAAGATGGTGGAATATGATGGACTCATAGCCCTGGCTTTATGTATGACTGCATGTATGTTGTGATTCTACATCACATACAACCAGAGAAATGAAAAGTTGTGCTCCATCTGTGTACAATGAATCAAAATGCACACTGCTATCATGTATACCTAAGTAGAATAAATAAATAAATAAAATTAATTTAAAAAATAAATAAAATAAAATAAAATACAATAAAAGATACAACACTATTTTTTCTATGAGGATATATGCTTAAATGGAAAAACTTGTTTTTTAGCTCAGTGGTACTCTGGAGGCAAGAGGTACACAATTTAAATGAAAGAGGTAGACAAGGATGTCAGTTACTGTGCCAATAGGTTGAAATGCTGGGCCCATATTTTCTTCTAGTATGTGCAGGGTTAGAAACTGACTTTCTGAACAGGGATCCTACAGCACAAGAAAGAAAATTTTAAAATCAGTAAATGAGATGGCACCAAACTAAAAATCTTCACAGAAAAAGAGACAGTCAAGAGCAGGAAAAGAGAATCTATAAAATGGGAGAAAATCTTTGCCACCTGCATCTGTTAGATAGGACATTAATTTCCAGGATATACACAGAACTCAAAAAGCTTAACACGAAAACAAAACAAACAAAACAACAACAAAACACAAACAAACAAAAATAACCCAATCAATAAATGGGCAAAGGAACTGAACAGACCTTTCTCCAAAGAAGAAATATGAATGATCAACAAATATATTAAAAAAAAGTTCAACATCTCTAGAAATTAGAGAAATGCAACACTACACTGATATTTTATCTCACTCCTGTCAGAATGGCAAGAATACAAATAACAACAAAAATGTTGGCGAGGATGTGAGGGTATAGGTACAATCATACATTACAGGAAGGACTGCAAATTGGTGCAATCCCTCTGAAAATAAATATGGAGACTTATTAGAAAAGTAGAAATAGAACCACCATTTGACCCAGTTATCCCACTCCTCAGCATACATCCCGAAGGACTTTAAATCAGTATACTACTATAACACAGCCACATCAATGTTTATAAAAGCACAATTCACAATAGCTAAGCTATGGAACCAACGTAGATGCCCATCAACAGAAGAATGGATAAAGAAATTGTGGTATATACAAACAATTATAACCAGTCATAAAGAGGAATAAAATTATCACATTTGCCAGTAAATGGATGGAAAGGGAAACTGTTATGCTAAGTGAAATAAGCCAATCCCAAAAACCCAAAGGTCAAATATTTTTGCTGATATGTGGAAGCTAAACCACAATAAAGGTAGGGAGGGAAAGCAGAGAATTTCAGTTGATTAGACAAAGGAGAACAGAAGGAAGGGAAGGGGGATAGGAAAGATAATAGAATAAATCAAACAATTTGCCTATGTACACATATGTAAACACCTAAGTGAATCCAACCATCATGACAACCCACAAGAAAGGGATCCTAATTACAAAAATATATATTCCATGCTTGTATAATTTTGGCAAAACAGATTCTACTGTCATGTGTAACTAAGAAGAATCAATAAAAAAAGAGGTAGACCAAATATGCAATGATTAAACAGTTAAAACTAGCTACTTAACCTATATAAAGTGAAATAAAGGCAGAGGAATTAAGGAAAGAGGATGCATAAGTAACCACATGTAAAGTTATAATAGTGCTCATGTGAAGCTATGGCCACAGTCTGGATCTTACCAACAGCTCTAGGAGGATTTAAATGTATAAGTAAAACAGAGGACCTTAAGGCTAAAACTTAAAAGCAGAAAAAAAGGAACAAAAATGGGCAGGTGGTATTCAATAGAGGCAAATCATAAGCTGATTTTTCAAAAAAAAGAATCCAATGATAATAAAGGAGAGATAAATGTTAACTGAAATATCTGTCATTCTCAAATTCTACACCCACAAAAACCAACATTTTCACATGAAGACCAAGATTTCTTCAGGTAAACAATATTCAATTATATCATCAAAAGCAAATTATATTAAACAAAATTCTTCTTTCCTAACAGTCAAGTGATTTCTGACTGAATACTAGATGTAAGAAGCAATTGTGTTGAGAATAAAAAAAAAAACGTGATTCTAAACTGACAAGGAACACATGAGACAATGATAATGCGATTTAGGTGGGAGATGAATAGCGATAATGTGTTCTGTGTTACATTTAGAGTCCAGCATCCATGTGACACGAAACCCAGATCAAAGTCGGATTTTGGTAAACTAATGTTGTACAATGTGCTTTGTAAGGTAAACCATAACAACTTAACAAGTAGAAACTAATCTCATATTAGCTAAAATAAATTAGTAGATGAGTAGCATAGAAAATTAAGTTACAAAAACTTCAATTTAAAAATTTATTTTAGGGCTGGGATTGTGGCTCAGTGGTAGAGCGCTTGCCCCTCACACGTGAGGCACTGGGTTCGATCCTTAGCACCACATAAAAATAAAAATAATAAAGATATTGTGTCCATCTACAACTAAAAAAATTTAAAAAAAATATTTAAACTTCTTGGTTTAAGTTTAGGTAATTTCTATTGCTTTACTTTCAAGTTTTTTGTTTTTTGTTTTGTTTTGTTTTGTTTTTTGGTACTGGGGATTGAACTCAGGAGTACTCAACCACTGAGCCACATCCTTAGCCCTATTTTGTGTTTATGTAGAGACAGGGTCTCACTGAGTTGCTTAGCGCCTTGCCATTGCTGAGGCTGGCTTTGAACTCGTGATTTTCCTGTCTTGGCCTCCCGAGGTGCTGGGATTACAGGTGTGCGCCACCACGCCCGGCTTACCTTCAAGTTCTTATTCTTTATTTCTGTAATATCTAACCTCCCTGTAATTACATCTTCTGTATCTTCCATTATATATTTTAATACAACTACATAAGATTGAATTATGCATCTTTTGTATATTCAGTGATGGCACATATTATTTTATCTCAAGGAATACATGTATTATAAGTATTTTCCTATCCTTGCTAATATAACATGTTTAATATCTGAGTCAACTGCCATCAATTGATTCATCTGTTTATTAGTGTTCACTTTCCTACTTCTTTGCACAACTTATAATTTTTTCATTCAGAATACATAAGAATTTATTTTGGGATTCTGTGTATTTTAATAGATTTTATTCTGGAACTGTTTGTGCTTTGAGTATTATTTTTTAAGATTATTATTTCTAAATGAAGAACTGTGTTAGCTCTTGGGGTAATTGTGTTGTACCACTGACTCAAGGTATTCATCTGTAATCAATAACCCATAGCTCTTTTATTTTTTCCTGTCTTGTTGATAAGAACATTTCTATTCTTAGCTGTCTGTAAGCAGAGGACATTTTCTTCTAATGTCTGTAGGTGGTTCTTTCCCTAGCCTCAGGTAGTTTTCACACATGATAAATAATTGAGGGGTATAATTAATATTTATTGAGTTCTCTCTCTGCATAGCTTTCTCATCTCTGGTACTCTGTCCTGAGTTATTGAGGCATGTGATCATGGGCTAACTCAGTTTTCCTGGAATCTGAACACTTTGTTATTAGCATCAGGTTCAGCCTGGCTTCTTCTATTCACTTGTGTCTCAAGGCAGTGAGCTGAGAAAAATAGAGTTTTTATTTTAATTTGTTTCTTGTCTCACAGGAAACACTGCTTTTATTGCCCAAAGGGAAAAAATAGAAAAATTTCAAGTTTTTATTTGATGTAGATTGTGATAAAATATTTTTAAAGACTTTGATAAGTGCTTATGAAGCCCCCATTTTGCAAGTTCTTTATGAATGGGTTTCTAGCATAGGTTAATTAAATAGCACTAGTCACTCAAAAATACATATCAATTTTTCCTTATCACAATATATTAACTTGAGTAAATGCATAAAGTATAAGCTTTGCTGTTATTTCTACAGTCCACAAATCACTACATAAATAACCATGATAATGATTAATGAAAAATTATGACACTTATTTCAAAATCTGTTAGTAATTAATGACTGTGTCTGTTATTGGCTTCATGTACAGATACCAAAATGTATAGTTGTTTTGCCCTGTTGGCTCTCAGTGATAAACTCACATGATATTCCATAAAAAAATAGACAATTGTAAGAGACTATTAGACAACAAAGATGAAAGTGTAGGCATTGTTGAAAGCGATATTTGAATCAAAGTAAAGTGTACCTGTAGAGGTAATCAGTAAACCTGGGTATGTTGGCCCCACCATCATTCAAGAGACAAGATGTGAAATCAATGAAACAGTGGAGAAAATTCATTGTAACACATTAAGAAAAAGATTATGAAGCAAAGGACATAATGTCATCGTGGAAGTGATACAAATGATACTCATACGTGTTTCACAATGAACTTAGAAGGAATATGGTAATTGGCCAAGGTATAATCTATGATGCTCATTATGTATTGTGTTCTGTGGTAAGAAGATAACCACATCTTAAATTGTTCCTAAGATATCTTTTGTAAAGTAATAAAAGACTTTAATTCTCAGCATTTCTAATGTTTTAAATTATAATATATTTGTCTACTATTAATTTTTCCATTTGCTACTCATTTATAAAATATAGCTGAATAGTTCTAAAGCTTTAACAAACACATCTTAAGGTAGTAAAACTGTTAAAGTCATTTTGATTGGTTTAAGCTAGCACCAACATTTTTGAGGGCTTTATACTATCATACAGAAAGAGGACATTCCATAAAATAATTTCCAAAAAAGCCACTAAAACAAGGTCAATATTTTTATTTTTCTTTATTTATACTTTATTTTTCTTTTTCTCCTTTTTTTTGGTAAAGAAGAAGATAAGAGATAGTAAATACTTTAGTCTGGAGGGCCACTTTCAACCTCCTCTACATCATCATGTTCTTTTTTTTTTTTCTTTTATTTCTTTGTTAAACCTAGCTTTAAAACATACAAAAAATTGCCAAGCGTGGTGCACGCTTGTAATCCCAGCAGCTATGGAGGCTGAGACACAAGCATAGCAAGTTCAAAGCCAGCCTCAGCAAAAACAAGGCACTAAGGTAATTTAGTGAGACCCTGCCCCTAAACAAAATGCAAAATAGGGCTGGGGATGTGGCTCAGTGGTCAAGTGGCCCTGAGTTCAATCCAGGGGAACAATAAAAAAAAAAAAAAAAAGGCAAAACCATTCTTAGATCACAGGCTTCCTGGATTTAGCCACTACCCACAGTGTACCAAATCCTGCACTGAGAAAACAAAATGCAGAGTTAGAACTGATGAGAAGAAACACAAAAGTAAATAGCTAGCATGTGTTACAACCAAGTGCAGTTACTTCAAAAGACAATAGAGAAAGAGAAAAGAAAAGGCAACCAAAGCAGATGGCACAAATAGGGAACAAAGAACAACATGATAAGTTTAAACAAACCCATATATTAAATGTAAATACCTCAAATACCTCAGCATATGAGTTAGGAATTAAGTTATTAATTATTACAAAAGAGTTTCTTTTCAAGTTAATTTTTCATAGTCATTAAAACCTTTCTGAGACATGGAGGTTGATATTGCCTTCCAAATCCTGAACCCTCAACTAAAATCTTAGTCTATTGCCTTCAATATTTTATAATTTAAGATATTTAAGGCTCAAAAGAACTTAATGATGACTAGATCCTGTTTATACTTTCAAATGTCTTTGAGTTTTTGTCAGAAATACAGGTTTTAAAATTTATTCTATACCCATAGCTTCTAATGCATTATAAGTGATCAAACAATTATTGAATAACTATAAATAAATGAACATGAATGAACAAAACTGGACATCCACTTAATTCACTTAATGTAAAGAATATATACTTTTTATTTTGTATCCATTTTTTCCAGTAATGGAGATGCTCCTTTCTAATATTTTCTAATAACTTTCTAATATTCCCATAAGTTTTTATTGTCTGTATATGTACTTTAAGATCTGTGCAAGCTTTACATTGCAAGACATCTTTTCTATTTCACTATTATTCTATTGTTGGAAGTTCGGATAGGTTTCATTTTATTGCTTTATAAATAGCATTTCTGTAAACATTCATTTTTGCTTTAGGGTAATTACTTCTATATTTCAATGTGGAATTATGAGGTTAAAATATAAAGACCTAATTGTTTCATTGTCTGAAAATATTGATTCTTGATCATTTGAATCAAACCATAAAGTTACTGGTCATATGAATCAGTTTCTGACTTCCTGGCAATAATTTTTTACTTATTTTTTGCAATTATGGTTCTTTTTTTGACTCTCTGATTTTTCTGTGATAACTTGACATCAGAATTTTCTCAAGTATATCAGTATAAATGGAAATTTTATCTCCTATATTCTTATCCAGTAGTTGCAAAAGCAAGTAAATGAGGTTGACTTTTTCATTTTGAGTTTTCCTGATATTTATTACATTGAAGTTTCTTAATATCCTATATTATCTTTCAGTTTTTAATTTATTAAGTGTTTAAATGTTTGTTTCAACTCAGAGCTATGTGCTTTTCTGCATTACAACATAAGATGACTTGAATGCTGGAAAGTTAAACATCCTCACATATTTCTATTTGAAATGTCTTCTTTGTGATATGTCTTTATTCTGGCACTGAGCTGGCAAATATGCAAGATGAAACTTGGACATCTTGTAGTGCCAGGAAGTAAGAAAGTACTCAGAGAATAAAATGATTGGCTAGACTTTCCAATGTCAAAGTTGGATCAATTTAATTCATAAAGTAACTCAAGTAGTTTACATTATCATCATAAGGACTCTGAGCAATACATAGGGTTTAGTTAATAAAGGATATACGCTGGTTCATTACTTATGTATGACGAATGCATTAAAGTAATTAATATGTTAACATATGGGAAACTGAGTGTGAGTTTTACAGGTGCTCTTTGTATCACTCTCATAAGTTTTATATTAGAACATATTTTAGAAAATAGAATTATTCATGTGCATAAGTCTTTTGGGGACTCTTTTATGAGCCATTATTTTGCTTTTTACAATTAAAATTTAATAAACATATAAAGTGCAATTTACTACAAGGAAGAAAAATACTTTAGTTATTCCTATTACAATTAAAGAAAATAAGTCAATAGTTCCAATTTCCCTACAATAAAACTGTGGTGCCATGGTGCATCCTTTCTGAATTCTGTCCAACATTCACCAAAAAAAAAAAAAAAAAAAAAAAATTCCATTTTGTGCTAATTATTTAAGAGTATAGGAATTATGGTAATACTGCCCAGCTCTTTTTCATGACAAGGAGAAAGTTCATATACAAATCCAACAGGAAAACTTTAGAAAATTTAGTTTACAGGATAATATCTTACATAAACCATTGCATGGAAACTTTAGTCTCACATCATCAATAATAAATAATTCTACAGCCATGTGACCACGACATCTTATGATGTGTTGACATTGGCACTTCACCTCTGTGTCTTTCCTACATGAAATCCCCAAACCATATTCTATTCAAAAAAGCCCAAATTGAGATGAATCAAACCATTAAAAAAACTAAGAAAATAATAAGATCCAAAACATTAAAATATTTAAAAGTATCCAAGTAAATGGATTAAAATATATAAAGAATTACCAATGTGGACCTTTTCCAGAACTTCAAAGTTTAGATACGAAACATTATTTAAAGTATCTCTCAAATTAATTTAGAAAAGGAGGAAATAAACAACATTCAATGGAAACATAAGTATATTGGGAAATATTTCTTAGTTCTTTATGAATAAAAAATTTGATAGAATTAAAACTTAATTCCTTTTTCTGAAATAAATGTTTTAAAATAGATTTAAACTTTGGAATTAATGGTAAAATAATAAACCTTGTCTCTGAAGTTAAGAAGAATAAGAATTCTTCCCATTATATAGTCTATGCATTATTGTATTGGAGTTTGTAATCAAAGAAGACAAAAATTTTCTCTTGATTGCTCTCACATTGCTCCCCATCTTCTGCAGTACTGCTGCATATATGGGCACATCTCAGGCAAGACACTCAAAAGTTTGCCACATGTGTTCTCCAATTTCTTCTTCTGCGTTCCCTTTTAAATGCAATGCAGTTAGAATTCTGCACTCATTGAATCACTGAAATTATAAACATCAAGTTCTCCTACAATCTGTACGAAAACAAAGTTAACAGTCAACTCAAAATTCTCATCGAACTTAGCATCAGTTTTGGGGAAAGCTGAGACTCTCTGCTCCATACACTGTCTGCATCTGTCTTCTTAGTTACTCAGGCTCTTAGATTCCCATGCAGCTAAACAAATATTTATCCTCATATTCATTTGATGCTTTATTCTTTCTCTCTATACCTCCTCTACACACTTAATTCTCTTAATGTGGATTTGCCATTAAAAATAGATCTATGCCCTCTTCTCTCACTACACTCATTTTTTTCTGATATCATCTAATCCCATGATATTAAATACAATCTAAAGGCTGAATACAACTATGGGATCTCAGTTTAGAAATCAAAAGTCCATTTGTATTAATGTATACAAAACTGAAATTGGATTCTTTTGCCTAATGCTCTACCACTCCAGATAAAAATAAACCCCTTCTGGGCTGGGATTGTAGCTCAGTGGTAGAGCGCTTGCCTTGCATGCGGGAGGCACTGGGTTCTATCCTCAGCACCATGTAAAAATAAATAAATATATTTTTGAGTCCATCTACAACTAAAAAAAATTTAAAAAAAATAAACCCCTTCTTCCAGTTGCTCAGGCAATTTTTTAGAGTCATCCATACAACATTGCTAAACACTATATTGTATTAGCTTTAAAGCCAGAAGCCAGAATGAGAATTTTATAACATAATAAGTTTGCTAGTCTTCTGCTAATAATGCTTTAATATGTTCACATTAACTTAGAGGATAACTCAGAATTCCTGCAAGATTTTATATTAGTTTCCTATTGCTACCGTAACATACTATCACAAAAAGTAAATTCAAACTATACAAAGTTTTTTATAGTTCTGGAACTCAGAAGTTTAAAATCCAAATATTGGTAGGAAATTGAAGAGACTATTCCCTTGAATTTTCTAGGTGAAAATTAGCAAATTTATGTGAAATTTATTTCATTTTTCATTTATTTAGGTGGCTCTCAAATTTTTTCAGTCTTTGACCCTATTTCCACATAATCTTCATTCATAAGATATTACATTTTTACAAAATTTAGAATTGAAAATTATTAAATGACAGTTGAACATTAGAAAAATGTTTTATTTGAACTTGTATATTTTTAAATGATAAAGATTTCTAAAACCTATGTTGACACTGAAGTTTCTTTGCGTTATTTTTATTGCTAGTGAACTCTCTACCTTAAATACTCCCAATTATCAACAGACCTTGTGGAACCATCAGCCTAAAACCACAGATGCCATATTTGTCTAGAAAACAAATCCAAAATTATCTACCATTTAAAGCATATTCTGAAAACAATGTAAATTCAAGGGACATGAAATACAGAAGTGAATTTTAAAAGGTGAATATGGTTAACTGAAGAAATAGGAAAAACCAAGTTTCTTAGCATACAAGTTATGAAAATAGTCAATGTCGAAGAGGAATGTGTAAAGTAAGATTGGTGAGAAAGGAAATGCCAAAACTCACAGCATTTCTGAGTCCATAACTTAAGAGAAATAAAGAAGAATGGAGAAGGGATGACCTCTCGCTAACAGTTTGTTTTTCCTCCTTCTTACCACATTTTTTAATTGGTGCAAGATAGTTGTACATATTGATGGGATTTGTTACATATTTGTACATGCACACAATATAATCCATACACTATGCCAAGTAGGGGGAAAAGAATTTTTGTTAGAAGTATGCATTAGATTTTTCTGAAAGTTGTTAATTAAAACTTAAACATATATGCTTGCATATTATTGATGACCAATGACATAACAACTTCATGGAAGAATGCACTATGTATATGTAATCATTACTATAACTGAGAACTTAGAAGGTGTTTATGATTGTTACTTTGATATGAGCATCCCATACTTAAAGCCATTTGTTTTTAATATTTATTTTCAAATGACAAAAGATAATTGTGTACCTTTATAGAAGGTACATTGTGTTGTTCTAATGTATGTTTATATGTGTGAAATGCTTACATCAGACTAATTAACCAACACATCACCTCACATACATTGTCAGTGATATAAATATTTAAAGTAAATGCTTTTAGCAATTCTGAAAACTTATGTATTATTATTTATCATAATCACTGTTCTGTGCAATACATCACTAAGCTTTATTTCTACTGTGTAACTGAAATTTTGTCAACCTTTTTTTCAGCAGCTTCTGGGAAACAGCATTCTACTATCCACTTCTATGAGCTCAACATTTTTTGTTTTATTTCATTTTGGTTTTATTATGCATATGAATCCAATCATGTAATATTTATCTTTCTGTGTCTGCCTTATTTCATTTAGCATTAGGTTTTCCAAGTATATTCATGTTATCATAAATGACAAATTTTTATTTTTTTAATGTTTATTTTTTAGTTGTAGGTGGACAGAATATATTTATTTTCATGTGGTGCTGAGGATCGAACCCAGTGCCTCACACGAGCTAGACGAGCATGCTACCACTGCGCCATAACCCCAGCCCACAAATTTTCTTATATTTTAGGGCTAAATAATAGTCCGTTATGCATATATACATCATTTATTTTCTATTACTGTGATAATGCTCAGATTGCCCCATATCTTACCTATGGTGGATAATGCTTCAGTGATCGTGTGTGAAGATTTCTCTTTGGGATACTGATTTCAATTTCTCTGGCTATATCCCATTCATTAGTTACACTTTTTAGGTTTCTGCTGATAATATTTTTAATAATGGGTATATTAATTAATATTCCTACAAACAGTGCACTAGCCAGGCATGGTGGCACATATCTGTAATCCCAGGGGCTCAGGAGGCTGAAGCAGGAGGATCCTGAATTCAAAGCTAGCCTCAGCAAAAGTGAGGTACTAAGCAACTCAGTGAGACCCTGTCTCTAAATAAAATACAAAATAGGGTTGGGGATTGGCTCAGTGGTCAAGAGCCCCTGAGTTAAATCCCTGGTATACAAACAAACAAACAAAAACCACAACAGCAACAAACAAACAAAAGGAAAAACAGTGCACTAGAGATTCTTTTTCCCAATGCCCTTGCTAATACCTATTGTATTTTGTCATTTTGGTAGTAGCCGATTTAACTGCTGTGAGATATCCTATTATGCTTTAATTTATATTCATGTTCAGTGTTAATGAGCATTGTTTTCATTTACCTGTAAGTGATTTGTATGTCTTCTTTTGAGAATGTTCACTGATGTCCTTTGCCCATTTTCTGACTGGATCATATTTCCCTCTTTGCTCTTGAATTGTTTGAGTTCCGTATATAGTTTAGCTATTACTACCTCATCAAATATATGGTTTCCAAATCAGGCTATGGCTTCACTCTATTAATTGCTTCCTTCACTGTACAGAAGTGTTTTAGTTTGATGTAATCACATTAGTTTAATTTTCCTTTTGTTGCTTTTGGGGTCATATTAAAAAAGTTTTGTCCAGCCCAACATTGTGAAATCATTTCTCCTGGATTCTTTCCAGTAATCTTAGAATTTCAGGGCTTGTATTTTAATTATTAATATATTCTGAGTTGATTTTTTGGACATAGTATGACATAAAGGTCTAATTTCATTGCTTTACATGTGTATATCCAGTTTTCCAACATTTCTTGAGAAGACTGTCCTTTCTCCATTATGCACTCTTGCCACTTGTGTCAAAAGTCAATGGATCCATTTTGACGATATTGATTCTGCCTATCCAGGAGCATGGGAGAGTTTTCCATCTTCTAAGGTCTTCTTCAGTTTCTTTCTTCAGTGTCGTTTAGTTTGTTTGCATTGTAGAGGTCTTTCACCTCTTTTGTTAAATGGATTCGCAAGTAATTTATTGTTTTTGAGGCTGTTGTGAATGGGATGGTTTTCCTAATTTCTCTTTCAGAGGGTTTATCACTGATGTATACAAATGCAATTGATATGGGTGTTGATTTTATATCCTGCTACTTTGCTGAAATCATATATTAATTCTAGAAGTTTTCTGGTAGAATTTTTTGGATGCTCTAAGTATAGAATCATGTAATCTGCAAATAATGATAGTTTGAGTTCTTCTTTTCCTATTCATATCCCTTTAAATTATTTCATCTGTCTAATTGCTCTGGCAAGTGTTTCAAGGACTATGTTGAATAGCAGTGGTGAAAGAGGGCGTCCCTGTCTTGTTCCCATTTTTAGAGGGAATGCTTCCAATTTTTCTCCATTTAGGATGATGTTGGCCTTGGGTTTAGCATATATAGCTTTTACAAAGTTGAGGTATGTTCCTACTATCCCTAGTTTTTCTAGTGTTTTGAACATAAAGGGTGCTGTATTTTGTCAAATGCTTTTTCTGCATTGATTGATAAAATCATATGACTCTTATCTTTAAGTTTATTGATGTGATATATTACATTTATCGATTTCCATATGTTGAACCATACTACCTAAAGTGCAATATAGATTCAATGTGATTCCAATTAAAATCTCAACATCATTCCAGATAAAAATAGAAAAGGCAATCATGAAATTCATTTGGAAGAATAAGAGACCCAGAATAGCCAAAGAAATCCTTAGCAAGAGGAGTAAAACAGGAGGCATCATAATACCAGACCTTAAATTATACTACAATGCTATAGTAACAAAAATGGCATGGTACTGGCACCAAAATAGACATGTAGACCAATGGTATGGAATAGAAGACACAGGACAAATCCATTTAAATACAGTTATTTTATACTAGACAAAGGAGCCAAACGCATACACTGGAGAAAAGATAGCCTCTTCAACAAATGGTGCTGGGAAAACTGGAAATTCATATGCAGCAAAATGAAACTAAACCTCTATCTCTCACCATGCACAAAATTCAACTCAAAGTGAATCAAGGACCTGGAATCAGACCAGAGATTCAATGCCTGATAGAAGGAAAAATAGGCTAAAATCTTCATCATATCGGATTAGGACCATACTTCCTCAACAAGACTCCTACAGCACAAGAAGTAAAATCAAGAATCAATAAGTGGGATGGATTCAAACTAAAAGGCTTCTTCTCAGCAAAAGAAACAATAAGTGAAGTGCCAGTCTGGAAACAAATCTTTGATACACACACATCTGATAGAGCACTAATCCCCAGGATATATAAAGAACTTGGAAAATTTAACACCAAAAAAACAACCCAATCCATAAATGAGCCAAAGAGCTGAGCAGAAACTTCAAAGAAGAAGATATACAATTGATCAACAGACATATGAAAAAATGTTCAACATCTCTAGCAATCAGACAAATTCAAATCAACACTACCCTAAGATTTTATCTCACACCAGTCAAAATGGCAGTTATCAAGAATACAAACAACAATAAGTGCTGGCGAGGTTGTGGGGAAAAAGGCACACTCATACATTACTAGTGCAAATTGGTACAACCAATCTGGAAAGCACTATGGAGATTCCTTAGAAAACTTGGAATGGAACCACCATTTGACCTAGCTATCCCACTCCTTGGTCTATACCCAGAAGACTTAAAAGCAGCATACTACAGTGACACAGCCACTTCAGTATTTATAGCAGCTCAAATCACAATAGCTAAACTGTGGAACCAACTTAGGTGCCCTTTGATAGATGAATGGATAAAGAAACTGTGGTATATATACACAATGGAATATTACTCAGCAATAAGAGAGAATAAAATTATGGCATTTGCAGGTAAATGGATGGAGTTGGAGAACATCATGCTAAGTGAAGTAAGCCAATCTCAGAAAACCAAATGCTGAATGTACTCGTTGATAAGTGGATGCTGATCCATAATGTGTGGGAGGACATGGGAAGAATGGAGAAACTCTGTTCATAGG
This sequence comes from Geosciurus inauris, assembly GCA_004024805.1. Classification (NCBI taxonomy): domain Eukaryota; kingdom Metazoa; phylum Chordata; class Mammalia; order Rodentia; family Sciuridae; genus Geosciurus; species Geosciurus inauris. The sequence continues at coordinate 79,142 of PVHX01002515.1, forward strand.
GGTGGGAGGGGGGAAAGGGAAGGGGGCAGTAAAGATGGTGGAATATGATGAACATCATAGCCCTAGCTTTATGTATGGTTGCATGTATGTTGTGATTCTACATCACATACAACCAGAGAAATGAAAAGTTGTGCTCCATCTGTGGACAATGAATTGTACTCTGCTATCACATAAACCTAAATAGAACAAATAAGTAAGGAAATAAATAAATAAATAAAATCAATGGATCATAAATTTCTGTGTGTATTTCTAGTCTTTCTGTCCCATTCCACTGGTCAATGTGCCTATTTTATGCCAGCATTATGCTGCTTTGGTTACTATAGTTTTGTAATATATTTTAAACGTGATGCCCCCAGATTTGTTCTTTTTGCCAAAGATTACTTTGGCTATTCAAGATGCTTTGTAGTCTCATATACATTTTGGGATTTATAAATCTTTCTATGGAAAAACAGCATTGGTATATTGATAAAGCTTGCATTGAAATTGCACATTGATTTTGGTAGATAGTATGATCATTTAAATAATATTAATTCTTCCAATCCATGAATACATAATACATTTCCATTTATTTGTGTCATCTACAATGTATTTACTTCATCTGTGTTTTATAGTTTTCAGAATGTGAAACTTTCATATTTTGGGTTAAATTTACTCTGAATAGTTTTTTTAAGCCATTATGAGTAAGATTTATTAATTCTTCTTTAGATAATTCATTAATATAAAAAGCTACTGATTATTATTTGATGATTTTATGCCATACTACTATAGAATTTATCGATTCTAGCTGATATTTAATGTCTTCTTTGGATTTTCTTTCTATAAGATGATGTCATCAGTAAGCAGACAAAACTTCATTCTTCCTAGTCTATTTAAATGTCTTTTATTTACTTTTCTTGTTTAATTGTTGTGGCTAGAGCTTTCAGTACCATGTTTGAGTAGAAGTATGAGCATCTTTGTCTCGCTCCTGATCTTAGATGAATAACTTTCAACTTTTCTCCAGTGTGATGCTAACCATGGAGTTTTCATGTATGATCCATAGTGTGTGGAGATCATTCCTTCTATGCCACATTTATTGAGAGATTTTAATCATGGAACAATATTGAATTTTGTCAAATGCTTATTGTGCATCTACTTAAATGATCATATGTTTTTTGTCTTTTCATTCTATCAATACAATGTACCACATTTATTGATTTTCATGTTGACTCCTCCATGCAGCTGAAATGTAAAACTAATTTGATCATGGTGAATTATAGTTTCTGTATTGTTCAATTTGGTTGAGAGTATTTTGTTGAGAATTTTAGCCATCTATGTTCTTCAAGAATATTGTCCTATAGTTTCTTTCTTTCTTTCGCTTTTTTTTTTTTTGTAGTATCTCTATGGACTTGTTAGTAGGGTAATACTGGCTTCATGACATGAGTTTGGAAATATTTGCCCTATGTACATTTTTCGGATGATTTGGAAAGGATGGACATTAGTTCTTTAGATGTAGAATTCCACTGTGAAGCCATCTGATACTAGACTTTATTTGATGGGATTTTTATGGATATAATCTTATTATTCTCTACCAGCCAGTTCAGATTTTTTTCTTCTTGATTCAACTTTAGTATGTCATCCATTTCTATACAATCCTTCAAGCTTATCCAATTTCTTGTGGAATAATTTCTCGTAGTTATTTCTTTTGACCCTTTGTATTTATATGTTATTAGTTGTACTAACTTCACTTTTTGTCTATGATTTATGTATTTGATTCTTATCCCTTATTTATTCAGGTTAAAAAGTTGTCACTTGTGTGCCTATCATTTCAAAGACCCAACTCTTGATTTTCTTTTGTCTTCTTTATTTCATTCATTTCTTCTCTGATCTTTTAAAAATTTTCTTCCCTCTATTGATTTTTGGCTTGTTCTTATTTTTCTAAATCATTGAGTTGTAATGCTGTTTATTTGAGTTCTTTCTTCTTTTTTGATGTAGGCATTTATTGCTAATAAGCTGCCCCCTTTGAACTATTATTGCCTTCCATAAGGCAATGGTATGTTTTGTGTTTATTTTTATTAATTTTGGTATGTTGTGTGTTTATTTTTATTAATTTCAAGATATTTTATAATTTGCCTTTTAATATATTTTGCTGAATCAATAGGTTGTTCACGAGCATATTGTTTCCATGTATTTGTAAGTTTTCTAAAATTTCTATTGTTATCAATTTCTAGTTTAATTCTATGATAGCCAGAAAACATAATGGATGTGATTACAACCATACTAACTTTGTTAAGCCTTGTTCCTAGTCTAACTTGATCTATCCTGGAGAATGTATCCTATGTGCTTAGAAGAATGGGTATTCTGCTGGTATTGGACACAATGTTTGATATGTCTATTAGCTCCATTTCATCTAAAACATTGTTCAAGTCTGCTATTTCCTAATTGATTTTATGCTTGAATATATTTGTTTTCACATTTAACATATGACATTTGATATTTTGCTTGAAAGTGCTAACAAGTAGCCTACTCCCAATTATTTTAAATGGAAAAAGGTAAAATGCTTTGCATAAAACCAAAATTTAAAGTCAATTTCTTCAAATGTCACTAAGACACAATACACTTATGTATAGGATAATGTGTAAAGTAAAAAATATGTAAAATGGTTAGTCATTCTGAATGACTTAAAAGTTAAAATTAATCTTGTCTTCTTTATGTGTTTACAAAATCTTAGCTGCACATTCTTTTTGATATTATTTGTAATATTCAAAATAATTATGGATGCTTTCAAGCTCTGCCAAGTGTATCTGGAGTGCAACTCATGATCATCTTGAATACTTACTTCTTTTTTAAAATGTTATAATGAGATTTGTGAATACAAGCATGCTTTCTCTATATAATTTCTGGCTAAACTATTATTGAATTGAGATATATATCAATTATAATATATATCAATTATTTTACACACACATTTATAAATAAATATATATATATAATAGAAACTTAAGAATCAATAGGTGGTTTGCTTGGAAAACATGGGATTCTGCAGGGCATGCCTCTTAAAATGCTTTTATTGATTCTAGCTTGATTAATAGTATATTAGCATAAAAGTTACAGGAGAATCTATTGCACATTCACTCTTTTGTGTTATCTTTACATATCAGGGAAACAATGTCTCTTTTTATGCAAATTCCAAATGCCCACCCATCAGGAAGAAATTTATAATCACTTAATTTAAATGAGTCTCTGTCAATGATACCACATAATGATTTCCTTCGAGAGCTTTTTTCACTAAAATTTTCTACTCTATTTACCTTTTTTTACTCGATCTATTTTGCATCTATTTTGCATCTGTACTTGTAGTTTTCAAGTAGAAAATAACTATCCCAATACCTTCCACTTGCCATCCCTATTCTATATTAGTGATCCTTTTATTATTATGTAGTTCTTATTTCAGTAATTAAAAGATTATATTTTACTCTCCAAACTCCCATATAATATGAAGTTTTAAAAATTCCTCAGTTTAGACTTGCTTCATTTTGAGTTCTAACCACTCCTTTCAGAGCTGACCACATTTATGCCCATATAATTAAAAGGAAAAAAATTAACAGGAACACAATCCAGTGTAGTGGACATGGTTGGTATTTCTAAACTATAGTAATGTTTAAAGTTGAATTAATCTGTCATGGATTGCATTTAAGTTTCTGGGAGAAAAAAAAGAAGTTTTTCTGGGAGATTCTTCCCCTAGAAATTCTCAGTGATCATTTCGTCATGAGGTTTTGTGCATCAAAAAAACTCTTCTGAAAAACAAAATGATAGATAAAAGAGTAGGTTCTTTGATTGTCCAGTCTTAAAATTTAATAAAATTTATTCTGGAAACACAAATCCCAAAACTGTTTTATTTCAACTTTATTTTCAAGTATTGCAGAAATGAAACCTGGTGATATTTCATAACTATTGTTCTATTCTTGGCTGTACCTGAGACAAAAAACCTCATAATCTCCTCACACCCTTATATATTATTTATTGCCTCTCAAAACGCAAACAGCCAGTGAGCAGAGAAAATTGCATTTTCACCGCCATATGCTTAACACCAAAGTAGCATCTGGAAGGTCTTCTAGATATTTATTGACATAATGAATAATTACTTCATTCATAGTAATATTTGGTGCCCACAATCCTACAGAGAGGGCTGACTGGCAGGCTGGTGTCAACTACTTGCCTTAAGACAGGAGTGCAGGTCTTGGTAGAAGTCCAAGCTGGAGTAAACAAGTATGAATGGCAACTCTGAAGGGAAGATGCATGATTGTAATTAAAGCAGATTCAGAAGTAAAAACTCATGAAGAATTTAAAATTAAGACTGAACAATTTAAGAAAAGAAAAGAAAAAAAAAAGCCATCTGGCAAACTCTAGAAAATGGCTTTTCAATCTTAACACTACTGACACTAGTAACTGTAAACTCCTTGGAGGGTTGGTTCTGTGAATTGTGAATGGTTAGTAGCAGTCCTGGCCATTACCAGCCAGACCCAAGGAGCATAAGCCAAGTTGTAAAAACCAAAAATGCTTTCATACACATATAAATGTCCCAGGGGAGGCAGAATCACTCATATTTAGAACCACTAATCTAGGGTAATTTGAGCTCATCACAGTCATTCAGGAGGCGCAGACAAATACGAAAGTACTGAAAACAGGAGTTGAGAAGAACTGACAAAATACATGACTCATTCATCTTTGATCATGGGAGAGTTTAGAGTCAGAAAATGTAAACTAAAATAATGAAATGTCAAAAGACCAGCAAGAGGCTTGTGCAAACAAAAGTAGCTGTTTCTAAATTGAAACAAAGAAACATTAGAGTAGTATTTCCATTGACTATACATTCAAGAGGGAGAAAGTGTTCATCTTGGGTTATAGAGCATATAATCAGCAGCAATGCATTAAGGAAGTGATATGCCTTGTGATTGGAAGGGAATCTCAGGTAATTACCAGAAGGAACTACAGCTTCATCTATATTCTTAATCTACTGAAATGTAAAGCAGGCGTGATTGCTCAGCCCTGGAAAGGCAACAATGTTTAAGGGCAAAGGGATATGAATTTAAGAAATAGTTGAACATGGTTTCTGTTTTTCAAGAATGTTCAACAATTGAGACCTTAAGGAGAATTTCAATGTTGAGAGTTTATGTGCTAAATGCATTCTGTATTTAGAAAAGAATATTAATGACATCTGTTAGTTCAGAATAGAAGTTCCCTTAATCTTTTTTTAAAATATTTTTTTAGTTGTAGATGGACACAATATCTTTATTTTATTTATTTTTATGTGGTACTGAAGATCAAACCCAGTGCCCCACGCATGCGAGGCAAGCACTCTACCACTGGGCCACAATTCCAGCCCCCCCCTTAATCTTTTATGACTTGATGCTATATGATTTTATTATATCAAGAGGATAGACAGTTACTCTGATTACATAAATATACAGATACATATATAATCATATACATATAATCATTTTTTCCCTGAAGTGAATTATTTTATTATATTGATTCAGAGTCAAATCTATGATTATATTTTTATATTATATTTTTTGTGGTTTTGGATTTGTCTTAATAACTGATTTTGACTAAAATCTATTTCAACATGCTTTTCATCTTTGAGACTATTACATAAAATATAAAGTCTATACAGTAAATAAATAAATACAGTGATTTGCTCAGAAATATCTGTTAGAGCCAAAATTAAATTCAAGAGTACAAGTTGTAATTTCACTATTTATTTTAGATTTGAAGATAGGAAGCTGAGGAAATGGAAATTATCTCTTAGGACAACTCTTATAGGCAATAGGATTCTGTGACTAGAAACTACACGTAAAAGGAAAATTAAATTGACAAAAAGCTCAAAATCATAATGTTTCTCAAATCAAATTAGGAAATTTAAAAATAGTTATAGCTTTGAGATATAAAGGCACCACAGTTAAAGTATATTTCTTAAAGATCAACTCTTGAAGACTATGCTTTCAAAGCTGAAGAAATTGGACCCAGTACATGAGAACTTCCTACAAAATGCTATATTTCTATATGTAGGAAATACCATAAAGGGCAGTGTTCTTATTACCTCATGGGGGAAAAAAAGATTTATAGTAGATATAGGTTTGTTTAGAAATTCATTGGATTGAATGATTTATTAGAAAATCCTTAGTCATTGAAAGCTCAGCAAAGAGATGCTTTAAGTTCATTATGGTTGACTTTTTTTCTTAATAATATGAGAACCATGGTGGTGATAATTCGGCCACTGACTTTTCTCTCTCTCACTCTTTCATGCTCTCTTTATTTCTCCTCTTTTCTAAATAGATTTTAAAATACACTTTACATTAATAATATAACAGTACTTTAAAAAGTGAATGTATATATATATATGTTCACTGGTGTAATCATTCTTTTTGATTTCATAGAGGAGAAAATGAAGACCAAGAGAATGTAATTAAACACTGAAAGACAGATGTTAGCAGAAAAAATATTATATATGCTAGGTCTTCTGTGGCCTACTATATGCTTTTCCTGTGTTTCCCTCAACTTTAGTACTATAAACAAAACTTTTATCTAATGAACTGAATGCACTCATTCTTGCTAGGACTTGGTTACTGAGTATGTAAAAAGTTTCTCCATTTTTGCATTCTTGTGCTCATCACACATTAACATTGCATGCCTATCTTAATGGAAGTGAAAACTGGAGGGGAAACTTCCATGAATTTAATAAAATTTATTACAAATAATATTAGGAAGAACATATAGAAAAATTTCAGTTTTCATACTTCATGAAGAAAATGTATCTTATTCTGAACTCATGAGGCACATTTATTAAATTATTGTATGTTTAACATTGCCTTTCTGACATATACAAATCTGTATGTTTCCATCTAAAATCAGATTTTAAATTATATAAGCAATTCATGCAGTATAAATAAGTAACATACAATACTATGATAATAAAGTACCTATTTCACAGATTATGAAATAAGTAATCCATGGAAACTACAAAAAAGACTTGAAACATAAAGTATAAAGTGAACACTGTGGTTGTAATACAGATTCATAATCTACTTGTGTCTCAGAGATACAGCACTTACTAAATTTCTGTTCATCCAAGAGCTCAGCATATAGATTACAGAAAGACACTACCATAAATTCTCTATGTCCATCCCATTAAAGAATTTTCTGATTTGCTTTCATGGAGCAGAGTAGAGAGACTATAATTTGACTATATATCAAGATGCATATATCTTAAGTGGTTACCAACTTTAATTGTCCTCAGTGATTTAAAATTCTAGATTAGTTTTATTTGCTGAAGAGCCAAGTGGTACCAGATGGCTGAGGGAATTCAATTCAATAAAGCTCAAGTTAATTCAATCAGCTAAGTAGTTATTAAGCTCTATTCCAAAGACTATGGAAAGAGATATGAAGTACAGTTCTTGATTTCAAGATATTGATATTCTAAGGGAAATGAAAATAAAAAGAAAATAAGTATTTGATATGAGAGAGTTTATAATGTAATATCTTGATATGATAGAGTTTATAATGTAATAATTCAATTTATCAACACTTATTAAATTCTTATTAAGGACTAGATGAAGGGAAATAGATGCCACATTACTCCTACATACAGGAAGAATGAAACAAAACTATTTATAGTTTATATGGGCAAGATTGCTGTCATCACATTTTTTAAGTGGTTGATTTCATATTCTAAAAGTTTTCTATAATGACATCCATAAAAATTACCTTCACAATGTGCTGTCAAGCATGCAACCATTGGGCCTGTGACAAGTCTGCTAATTCTGCTTTCTGCTAAGATTGCTTACGTTGCTGTTTCTTTTCCTTCTCAATATGACATTTCACCTCTAATATCATCTTTCCCGTATTATCAGATGTTTAAGGACTGATATAATTGAATATGACAAAACATATCAACATTTTTAAATGAATAAAAATGTAAAATGTATTCTATCAAAAATAATGTTACTTAGAAGACAAAAACTTAACGTAAGTTTAATGGAAGTCTTGTCTGTCCACTCCATATTGCAGTAAGTACACTGTTTCTACCTATTGGTCCTCTTCTTTGTTTTTATTTTATCAAATACTCTCATATTGTGATTTAAGAAAAATAAAGAACACAAATATCTGGAATATATTTCCTTACAAAAAAGCAGTATCTTTGCCCTTGGGTCATATTTTTAAAACATTTGTTTTCTCATTCTGTAGAGGACTAAATATATTTTACAAATGTCCTTTCTGCCTCATTAAAGTTAAGAGCAATGTCATATATATATTTGATTTGGGGAATCAAATTTATACAGATCATCATGTCTAAGACCTTTCATTTTCTGTAGTGAGACATGTAAAGTAAGACGGCACATATTTGACATTTCAGTACGAACTTACCTTGCCTACATATTGATAATCAGATCCTGTATATTCCTCCAGTAAGAAAAACTGATTCCACATCCAACCACGTTTTTGACGATGCAGAATTTTGCCATCACTTCTTGACACTCGTGCGCCTAAAATCCTTTGTTGAGGCACAGGAGTCCTTCTGAAAGTTATCTCTGGAGAACAAAAATGTGGCAGGCATATCCAAAGTAGAATCAGTCTCAAAAACTGATGTATTGTCATAGTTCACTTCTTGACAAATCCCAACGTGGATAAAGAGAAAGTAGTCCTAGTTTACCGGATTGGATTTTACTGCATTTCAACTGGTTTCCAACATTTCATTAATGTTTTGTACGTTTCCAAAATCTTCAAACAAAAATAAATAAAAAAAGTCAGTTGACAACATTATGACTGTTACTTGTCATTTTAAATTTAAAATTACAAACATATTATTAGTAATTTGACCTGAAACATTTAGTGTGTCTGTTGTTCATAAAACAGTGATTGGTTTTTGGAAGAATTGTCTCATATGTTGTCTATAATTTATGAAAATATAATTGTGGGTGTCTTCTTTCAAACAAAATATAAAGAAGAAACATCATTAAGTTCCCTTTTTTGGCACTTAAATAGTTTTTAGAATTTATAATTCCTATAAATTGGAGATGTATTTCATCTTGCTTATCAATTTTTCTGGAATAATTTAACATAAATTGTACTTTGAAAACAATGATTTAAATAAACTACAGGAATTGCACATTATGTGTGAAATGTATTAGTACTTAAATATTTTTTTCAAACAGTACACAATTTCTTTCAATTTAATCTAGATGCAAAAGTAAAGGCAAAAGCAAGCAAGCAAACAGAAAAGGGTTGCATTTGTTTAAAATCTTTCCTCTCTTTCCTCTTTGGTGTGTGAAACATCTGGGTTTTCCCAGGTGCAAGAAAAAAAAAAAACTCCACTACAGAGAATCAGTTTGTAAAACAATTAATACTAGTGGATAAGAGGATATAAACATGTCACAGCTCTACCTGTGCTACATTTACCCAATCTGCGCAGGTCTAATGGTCCCTCCTGCTACCATCTTTGTCTCAAATTGCATGGCATCTCTGCTGGACTGTGGCAACAGTCTATTCCCCACTCTCCATGGCCTACCTGATAATATTTTCTCAACAAAATATCCGAAGTAACCCTATTAAAAGTAAGTTAGATCATTTCATTTCTCTGCGCAGAACAATCCACTTGCTTCTCATCTAACATTGAGTAAAATCTAAAATCTCTGCAAAATTACTGTACTGACTTTCATCACTGTCACTCCCCTGACCTGCTTCACTTCAACTCACCTCCTGACCAACTCCTTTCCAGCCACAGGCCCTTCTTCTTCACCCTGCAACACAGTCCATCTGCTTCTTTCCTCCAGCCTTTCTGCTTGTTCCCTATGCCTGGAATGCCTTTTCAGAAGATAACAACTTACATAGAACCCTTGCTTCCTTCAGGTCTTGCTTTGAAATCTTCTCTGATATTTCACGTATCTCAGTATATGACATGTATTTCATTTATTTATCATGCATAAGTTCTGCCAACCAGCTACATACAATCTCTTTGAGGAAGGAATTTTTATTTGTTGTGTTCACTGTTTTATTAACAATACATAGAACAGGTTCTTGCATGTAGTAGATGCTGAATGAATAGTTTGAATGACTGAATAAATGCATGCATAAATTGTAGGTGGATGCAAACATCTGAATACCAACACCTACTATGTGTTGTTATGCTAATGCATTCATTTATGGAAATGCATATTTTTAAATAATGTTTTTAATCTTCATTTATCTTTTCATTAGAATATTACTATTTTTAAAAAAAAAATTTTGGTAGTTGTAGATGGACAGAATGACTTTATTTTGGGGGGGGGCGGTTATTTTTATGTGGCACTAAGGATCAAGCCCAGTGCCTCACACATGCTAGGCAAGAGCTCTGCCACTGAATTACAGCCCTAGCCCCAGAATATTATTTTTATTTTAAAATTTTGTGTGAATTTTTAAATTTTTCTAATAGGAATTAATTATATTTCAGGAATGATAAGACATTTGTTAAGAGAAGCAGCTTGGAGAATGAAAAGATTGAGTTCCACTTCTCTTATATAGAAAGCATTCTAAGTATTCTGGTGTTTACATTTATGCTTTCATCCATGATTATTTGTAAGTAATCTGTTTACTTTTTGTTTTATTATTACAAATATTGACAGGTTAATGTAAATATGCTTTAGAAGTAATACTAATGGTGAAGCAGTAAGTCTCTTGAGTGTACTAAAAATCACTGAAGACTCCATAGTGTGTGAAGTCATCCAATATGATAGATACAAATTCTACTAAAATATTTTATGTAGTACTTTACTTGGAGTTTAGAAATTATCTGACGCACAAAATACTTGTACATCCTAAAGCACTGACTTTACAGAAACTCATATTGATCAGATTCTAAGTAGTAGAAACATTTACTAAAATGATGTTTGCTTTTTTACATCTCAAGATGTACTCAACAGTATTGTCTGGAAAGTCACTTTTCCTAAGGGCACGGAAAGTTTGTATAATTAAGAGTTTCTGCCTTTTTCCACCAGTGTGTAAATGAATTGTAAAATTTCATTGAAGCAACAGTCATTCTCAGTTCATTTGTTTTAAGTGCATTTTACACAATGATCATTGGAAAAACCATTTCAATGACAAGAATACATAAAAATAGAAAATTTTATCAAACCATCATTTAATTTGTCTGAAGTTAATTTTACCTAGGATGTTCTGTGTAGCTAGGAGCCTATATGTAGGCATTTCAAACCATTGTTCATTTATTATAAATACCACAGTAATTATTCTTCCAGTGTACAACCAGAGATATGAAAAATTGTGCTCCTTTTGTGTACAATGAATCAAAGAGCATTCTGCTGTCATGTATAAATAATTAGAATAATAAAAAAAGAAATGAAAAAAAAACGGCCTGTGATTAGAGAAAGAGCATAATTTAATCCCCTCACTCATAGCTGTCAAATCTATTTTTATTAAAGGCTGCAACCCCAAGAATAATCTTCTGGAAAGTAACAATAAATATTGGTGAGGATGTAGGGGAAAAGGTACATTCATACATTGCTAGTAGGGCTGAAAATTTGAGCAACCACTCAGGAAAGCAGTATGGAGATTTCTTAGAAAATTTGGAATGGAACCACTATTTGATCCATTTATCCTGCTCCTTAGCATATACCCAAAGGACTTAAAATCAGTATATGACAGTGAAACGGCCACATCAACATTTATAGCAGCAAAATTCACAATAGCTAAACTGTGGAACCAACCTAGGTGCCCCTCAACAGATGAATGGATAAAGGACATGTGGTACATATACACAATGGAATGTTACTCAGTAATAAAGAAGAATGAAACTATATTTGCAGGTAAATCAATAGAACTAGAAACTATCATGCTAAGTCTAAGAAGCCAATCCCCAAAAACCAAAGGCCAATGATCTCTCTGATATGTTGATGCTGACTCTCAATAGGCAGGGGGTTCCAGTGAAGTTTCACTGGATTGGACAGAGGGAATGGGGGCAGGAGGATGGGAATGGGATAAACAGTAGAATGAAACAGACATAACTTTCCTGTGTTCATATATGAATGCATAAGCAGTGTAACTCCACATCATGTGCAACCACAAAAATGGGAAGTTATACTCCATGTATGTATGATACGTCAAAATACATTCTACTTTCATGTATAACTAAAAAGAACAAATAAAAAAATCTTGTAAAAAAAAAGAAAAAAATAATTATTCTTCCAGTTACCTGCTTCAAATTATAGAATAACTTTGACTTTACACTTAACCAAATAAACTTTTGATATGGCAAATTGATATATTTCATTGTTTTATTTAGTTTTTCATGACTCACAACTGTGTTCTACATGTCACTACCCAACATTAAATGATCATTTCATGAATAAGAGCTTACTTTATTCATATTTACTAACAGGTTTTCTCAACCTCAACCTTTCTTATTTAGAATTTATGCTACAAGGTGTTAGCTAAATTAATTCTCCAAAACCTACTTCACCAAGACTCAAATCAATTAAAAGTTTTGAGCATATCTCCTACTGGGAAGATAACATCTGAACTTCATATTTCATTTCAAATCTAGAACCAGATAATTTTTAAAAGTTTATTTCACATTATTTCCAAATGTTTTTTCATTTCAGGTTTAATATGTAACTTCTTATGTGTATAAACTATTTCCCCATAGGTATATAAATCACAGTACTCTTCAGGTGATTATACTGTATTGAATTTTCCTCACTAGTAAACTGCATTTTGTTAGATATATGTAGGTATATCAGCAAATGTTTCTAGAATTAAGAAACATATGTTTTTCAAAAACTCTTTCTGTTCAGGGACAGTGGTGCATGCCTGTAATCCCAGTGGCTTGGGAGGCTGAGGCAGGAGGATTGAGAGTTCAAAGCCAGCCTCAATAAAAGTGAACTAAGCAACTCAGTGAGACCTTTTCTCTAAATAAAATATAAAATAGGGTTGAGGATGTGGCTCAACCCTATGGTAGAGTGCCCCTGAGTTCAATCCCTGGTACCGTCTCCTACCCCCCCAAAAAAAACTCTTTCTGAATAGGTTGGATTATTTGTGATGAAAAATAAAAGCCAAGTTTTATAACATGAAAATATTATACAGGGTAACTACTATACTTGTTAGAAATTATAAACTGTTAAAATTAGAAGAGTCAAGAGAGTTAAGACAAAAGTAAAATACCTTAATAAATGGAATTCTATAATGTAAATTCCAATTAATAAATTTAATTTTGCATAATCCATTTCAAATCATTCTTCTTTATTTTAATCATAAAACTAACATATCATATGCAAATTAAGAATTATTAAACCATCTTTTGGCATGTGCATTTCCATATTCCTTTAGAGTAGTGCTTTCAAATTTTGACATACACTCAATTCCTGGGACATTTGGTAACTGTGTTCTCACTTAGCAGATTTAGGTTAGCACGCATAATTCTTCCCTTCTAACTAGCTCCCATATCATTCCAACGAAGCTTGGCCCCATGCTTTGAACAACAAATCTGTAGACTAACTCAAATCTAAAATCACCTTCCAAAATATCATTATGACTTTTTTGTTTTAATTTAGTGCTTCAGAAACCAGATATATATTCTACTACAATGACGGGAAAATGAAATATAAGGTGACTGGAGTGGGAAGATTGGAACATTATTTCTGAATATTCCAAAGTTCTTCTGGACATTTTTTTAACCATAAAACTTTGAATCAAGTCAGCACACACTATAACAATTCCTCTTCTGATCAGGAACATAAACATATAAACTATGTTTTCATGTATAAGCACATTTTAGATAATTCATTTAACTGACCTTCTATCATTTTTATAATCACAGGATTTCATTATACTCTGGAAATACTACATGCATTACTTCCTCTAAAATCTTTAAATTTTATTATAAACAAAGTCAAGAAAAGCAGATCACAGAATATAATAATGAGTATTTTGGCAAAACTCAATTACTAATTAAGTCTTCATACATCACAGATGATCACTTAAGTTACAATCCATCTTTGGCTAATAAAATGAATTAATCATTCTTCAGTCAATTGACTATGTTGATTAGGATCCTAAAGTACTAGTTTTTTTTTAATCACCATTTATAATAGTAACAAAAATGTGAAAGATTATTGAGACCAAATTGAAGGCTGTATAGTTGTATAATTTTAATGCTTTCAGTATTTCATACAACAAATACAGTCTAATGAAATTCAAGACTGAGAAATAAAGAAACACTTCAGGTGTGTTGATATAATTAAAATGAGTTGGTGCATACTAAATACTTCCTTTTTATTCAAATGGTGCCATTTTATGCATCTAGTATAAAGCAAAATGTGAGATAATTGAATCAAAGCATTACACAAAGGACACAAATAAAATGAGTCCATATGCTTGATCATATTTTCCAAGACTTCATTATACATTACTTAATGTGTTCTAATGCCTTAGAAAATATAAAGTTCTGCATTGAATATTTATCGCTCTATTTTAAATATTCTGCATGTTCACTTCTGTTTAAATTATAAAGCAATGTCTTATACCTTGCATGCAAAGTCAGTAATATAGGGACCAATGCAAAATGTTCAATAAATATTATTGTTGAAATGAACCAAAATATTTTAAATATTTTAAAATATTTTGACAGCAATATTTTAATAGGAAGGAACCTTGGCTTTTTCCCCTAAAACAAAAACATGTCAAGAGCCATTTATAAACTTTATACATATTCCTATTCGTATGTAACATAACAGAATTCACATAAGACATTATTCAAACTGGTGATCAGAACATCTTTGATGAGTAAAATATGCAACACAAGGTTCCTTAGTTCAGATAAATTATCAAATATTTTCGATTGCTGGGTTTTCTAGCAATACAGAAAGAATTCCAAAAAGCTCTGGTTCTTGCTATTCTTCTCATTTTAAAATTCCCCTTCAAGCAAAACTGTTTGAAATTAGTTTTATTCTCTGGGAATGTGACCTGCACACAAACTGGCAAAACACTTCTCCAGCTGTACTATGCACTAACATCTTCATATTGTAATTATCAAGGCAGATACAACCCACATAAATTTGTAGCAGTGAAGAGATAAAGCATATGGCAGGGGTGAAGAGAAGGCTTGGTGAATGAAGCACATGACTTGGTGTGGTCATTATCTCTAAGATTCCTGCTAATAGGCTTAAGAATAGCGTCCAAAAGTTCTTGCTCTCTGCACAACCTTTTTAACTCAGCAGCAAATGTGACAGTCCCAGATGTAACTTGATCCACGACTATGTTAGCAGTGCCAATACAGCTGTGACATTACACCTGCTCCTTTCAGGAAGTCTCATTTCACTGTAGCTGGGATTTATTTCATTATGTGGAAATTGGTAGCAAGAATGCTCTCAGGGTAACTTAAAGATGCTCAGATAAAAGCCATCTGGTATCCAATTTTCTTTGATCCAGGACTTGAATGATTGTGTAAAACAATGAGTGAAGAGATGAAGAGAGAGTTTCAGAGTTCTATTTGGAAATTGCACTCAGAATGAATCATTTCTCATTTAAAGTATTAATATTAGAACATCAAGGAAAAGATTAACATTGTTGGAAGACTCCATTAAAGATCCTGTTTAAGTCACTTCTATGAAGACCTTCTGTGCAATGTACTGATGAATAGTGTATAAACTAAACCACTATATACTTTAGTATGCTCTACTGTGGGAATGTACAGTATATGAACTATATTGGGATTAACAGTATTTTAAAATATGTTTTCTCTGTTACAACCAAAAGTGCAAAATATTTAGACACTAATTTGTGAAAATAAGTAAAAAATACAAATGTACAAAAATATATAAATGTCCATTAAAATTCTACTTAAGTCAAAAGGATGCATGTCACTGTCGACATGAGGATAAACACAGTAAACATCAAACAGACCTGGTGGCATGGATTTGTGATACAATTGGGCTTAAGCAAAAGAAAGAGAAAAATATATTAGCACTAATTTTTAATTCTAATAATACTTTAGTTTATGCACAATACTAAACTGCTCATTAGTTTATAGCCTGTCCTTTCTCTATATGGAGGTCCATTCCATAGAAAAGGATTATCTCATAAATGTCATATCTGTGGTTGAAAGATAAAAGTGGAA
>PVHX01002515.1:95382-166298 GCA_004024805.1 Geosciurus inauris
TAAATACATGTTATCAAACATAACAGAAAAAAAACAAATTTTCAGAAGCTGTACACACTATTCACTGAAAATATTTGTTGAGGCAAATAGAAAAAAAATTATTACAATCATAATTTTTCTAACTTTGCACAAAATTATAAGCAGATTACATTCTTCATATTAAACATCTTTATATGCACTTTCAATGAACAGTATATATTTATTTTAATTCTTAAAGGTAAGGGTATGGACACTAACCTCTAAAAGCTTTTAGTAGTTACCTAAATACTTGAAGTATTACCTATAGTATGTTGTACATCTCAATGTACCAATTATTTATTTTTATTTTTGTTCTTGTTCTTTGCATCTCAGTGGGATGTGTTCAGAATTTCCATTCTATAGATGCATCATCAATACTCAAAATTCTTCTTTCAGCAATGTCTATGGTGTACTATCGCTTGTACCATCAAATCTACCACATGGGAGCTGTCAAATGTACACAAAACAGAAATAGTTTTTACTACTTAAGTGTTAACAATGAAAATACATGAAGGAGTACCTACTTTAAATAGGGGTGGTCTAAGGAATCATTTTGATGGAAATCATGCCCAAGACGATTCAAAGGAAAGAAAATACAGTGTCAATGTACGTGAACTGTATATGCATGTATACGCATATGTTTGCCGACAACTCAGCTATGGCACAATACAATGGAGTGGAATTGTTTCATGAATGGGAATATTGTGGCATGCATATGTAAAGAGACATGAATAGAGGAAGAAAGTTACAGAATTCCAAGAAGAAAATGAAGCCTGTGAGCTAATGTAATATAATTCACTTTTCTAAGGTGACTAAGCTCAAATGTAAATTTAGGCCCAGGCCTATCACAATATGGAGTCCAGATCTGAGAATAATTAAGATAACAATTTTCTCTCTCTTAGTTGGGGTTGTGTTATGCTTTTCATGGACACTAGGTATTTAGCTTTTGTGGGCTTTAATAGAAAGTGTATATTAAAACTACATTCATATAAGGACATATATATTAATACATATATGCATATAGACATATATTTTATATATGACTATATATCTTTACTTTACTTAGAAGTTTACTTAGTTCTCGAATTTTAAAAGAAGTTAAAACACTTTTCATGGGTCCCTGGAGGCATTGCAAGCACCCAGATCTATGCCTACCATGCCTAAATGGGTAAGTTGACCCTTCTTTTGATCATGGATTTTGAGCTGGGCTTAAAAACAGCATAAAATATTTTTCTTCTGTGGATTAATCTGAAAGGTATGGAAAGTTTCAAGAGTGATGTTATATGAGGTGCTCAATCTCAAACAGTTAGTGTTATAACCAGAAATATAACTTGGGTCACCAAATTCCTCTGCACTCTTTTGAAATGCTCTGCAAAATTTAGTAATGAACAGATGTTATTATGATTAAAGCTTACATTTTAGTGCTTTTATCTAGAAGACACTCAAGCTACATCCAGTTGGCTGAATGTGAGAAACATGGGTCAATTGGAAGAGAAAAGTTTCTAATGCGGTGGGAAGCATATGAACTACTGAGGGTGGAAGGACATGTTTAGATAACAGTATGATTCTGAGGCTAGAATATCTTCTCAAAACAATAAAAAAACATTTTGCATATCTAAGTTCCATAGATTACTTTTGATCTGAAATACATTGAAATGTCATATTTTAAGAATTTATTCAATTACTCTTAACAACAAAGATTCAATAGCCAATTTTTCCTTTTTAAAAATAGTTTCAGTGGAAAGTTTGAATGAATTTAGGTTGTAACTTGCTTAATAAAAAGAGATGTTTTAAACTTCTTTTAAATTATGGATACATTTAGTGGTTACTGCTTCCTGTCCTGCTTAGATGTACAGTCTGATCTTCACCCTATTATTACTAAAACCCAGCTCCCCCTCTTGGAATTCATCTGATACACAGCTTATAGTCTTTCATGTGATGAGGTTCATGACGATCTTTCCTTCTTATACAGGTATGTCTAATTTTTGTTTTTCTTGCTGTTGGTTGTTGTTTTTTGTAGGACAAACACCAACAGGAAATCACTACTTTTAATTATAAATTTGCAGAAAGTATTAGAATTTAAAATTTTGATTCAGGGAATCATTTTGTGCCTGAATGCAGTATAATACTAATCTTTACAACAAAAATTGAAACTTATCAAAGACAGTGAAATTTGTAAGCTTTTAGACACTAACAGAGATTATGCATTGGCCCATGCAGCAATTACATACTTGACCTATATTCAGTTACAATTACTGTGGGAACCAGAGAGACTCATCGTTTCAGTAAGAATTTGAAGGCTAAGTCCAGTGCCAGAAAAAAAAAAAAAAAAAAAAAAAAACACTACATCAAAATTCTGGACCATTAAGCCACAATCTATAAAGTGTCATTCAGTCACTTAATTGCAAATTACTATTTCAAGCAAAGTGCTGTCCAGCACTTCCTCTCTCTCCTGGATAGTTGATGCCTTATATATTCACTTATCTCTATCTTCAAATTATATTTTATGAATTTTTGCTGATTTCATTGTCATATACCTCACTTTTAACCTATTTGTCTAGACTGACGTTCTGCATCTTGGGGAAATGTATCATTTTAGGGAGGTGAGGAGGCAAACCCCGTAAAAACCTTCAATGGACTGAGCACATCAAAGAAAATATTTCATCTCAAGTTCACTTTAATTTATTCTCCTGCCTTTTACCATAATCCAGGAGTATGTAGTAGAAGATGCCTGCAGGGAGGTCAATGGGAAGAAAATATGAAAAAAGGTTCATAGTTTATTTAGATTGACTTTTGTCATTTTCTTTTTTCCTAAAAATTAGAATAGAATGAGTATAAACAGTAGAAAGGTATATCTATCTCAAGGCCAGTTTTCTAGAAAGGGAGCCAACTTTGTCCTTTCAATACCTCTCTTGATTTTTTTTTTTTTTGCAAACATGTATCTTCATCGTTTTCAGCTTATTCTGTTGATGATTATCAGCATTTACCTTGGATCACAGCAGTTTTATCTGATAATGAAACTTTAAAATACAAAATATTTTAATTTTCTGAATAAAAGGGGAGATAGGAAAACTATAAGGGAAGAAACAAATCATCTGTCACATATGAAGAAGAGCAGAAAACAGAATAATAAGGAAGCGAGGGCTTTGTCTAGCTGAAGAAGTTATTTTGCCTTCCCTAGCTGTAGTTGGGACCACTCTATTCAACTTGTGCATTTTACCTTTGGATTCTCACACAAACCAAGCAGACCTTCTGTATAGAGAGAATATGTGCAGAAGAAAACACTTGAACACTCCCTAGCTCTGTTTATGAAGACATCATTACTCTGACACTGAAACAATAAACCCTCATTACACCAGAGAGGAGAAACGAAACTAATGACCAATGACCTTTGTGAAGACAGGTACACAAATCCTCATGAAACATAGGCAAACAGAACACAGAAACATATAAAAAGTATAACACATCATGGCTTTACCTCAATGTTCAAAAGTCAATCATTTTAAACATGTTACCAACAAATTAAGAAAAATTCTGACCACTTCAGGAGTTGAAGAAAAAATGCTTCATAACATTCAATATCCTTCATAGCAAAGATTTTTTAACACATTAGCTCTCTCAGTCTCATCGTGAGCAATTACGTGAACAATTATGGAACTCCACAGCTAGCACACTTAATGGTAAAAACCTACATGTTTCCCTCCAGCTATAAGGAACCAGGTACAGGTGTCATTTCTCACAACATGCATTCAGTTTTAAACTGATTCCTTGACAAAACAGTAAGTCAAGACAAAAAGGTAATACAAATCATACACAGAGGAAAAAATAAAACTTTTTTTATCCTAAACATAGGAAATCCCAGAGAATTTGCTTTAAAGATTACTAGATATAATCAACAGATTTAGTAAGTTGATAAATACAAGATCAAACAAAAAATCAATTATACATCAACTATAGTTTCAAGTAATAGTAATTTCAATCATAAATTGAAATAAGAATGAAAGTATTATTTACCTGAGTTCAAAAAAATCATGAAATATTTAATTTGGAATACAACAAAATATATATACTATCTTTATGCTGAAATTTTCAAACCCCTACAAGAGAAATAAAAAATTAATGAAGAGATGTTTTATTTATAAAATATTTAATTGGGATAGCTTAATATGTCAACTTTCAAAAGATTAAAGTAAAATTCAAACTTTAATAATTTTAGAAAAGAACTCATAGGAGGAACATTTTTGTTTTCTAATTGGTAAGTCTCTTGGATATGATTCTTAAACAATATTCCACACCCCCAAAATTAACAAATTTGACTCTCAAAATTAAAAGCTAAATGCTTTTAAATAAAATGAGAAGATAATTCATAAACATGTAGAAAGCAATTGCAGAACACTTTTCTGTTAAAGCATTTGTTCACATTGCATAAGGAAAATATAAAAGCCAATAATTAAAAAATTAAAAACAAAAAATTCGAACAGACAATTCAACAAATAAGATAATGCAGATGACAAACAAGCACATAAGTAGATTTTCAACAGCATTCATCATTGTGAGATAAAATTTTGAAAATTAATAGCCCTAGCTTTATGTATGTTTTGATTCTACATCACATACAACCAGAGAAATGAAAAGTTGTGCTCTGTGTACAATAAATCAAAATGCACTCTGCTATCATTCTACCTAAATAGAATAAATAAAATTTTAAAAAAGCACAATGTATACCACTATACTCAATTAAAATAGCTAAAGCAAAAATCCAAAAAAAAAATTAAGTATTGACAAAATGTAGTACAACTGAAACTACCATACCTTGCTGGTAGAAATACAGTATATCATAGCTACTTTTGAAAACAAATTTGTTTATCTTAAAATTTTACACGTGTGCTAATCATTCAACATTATCAGGCTTGGTATTTCATAAAATAGAACTATTTGTATAAAACTCTATGCAACTAAAGTGTACCTACTTTTCTCAGACTCATAAAACAATGGAAACAAAATATTCTCAAATGGGTGAATGGATAAACAATTGTAGTGTATCCACATAACAATAAATTGAATGAACTACTGATCCATGCAACAACATGCATGAATCTTAAATACATTACACTGAAAGAAGATACAGACTCAAAATTATATATAGTATATGATTGCATTCATAGAACATGCTTGAAAAAGTAAAAGTATAAAGGATACGTTTTATTCTATTTAAATTTGATATCCATATGAATGGCCAACAGGTGTACAAAATGATTCTCAATATCAACAAACATCAGGGAAATTAAATCAAAACCACAATGAGGCATCATCTCCCATCTGTTTATATTCTATAAAAGGATGAATAAAATTTTTAAAAAATATATTTACCTTCACTGCATTTTCCTTTATCAAATATTGAATGTTTTAATAATTTAAAACTTTTAAGAATGTGCAATTTGATAAATTATACAAAACAGAAGACCTACTACATATTAATTGTATATCTAAATAAGTAGTTTCCAGAAAAAGTAGTCATTTTAAATTTTTATTTTGATCCATTGATCTTTTATTCTACTCTGAAAAACTGGTGTTCAAAAGAAAAAAATTAAACTGCCTTAAATTGATACTCTGTCTTGTTTCTTGCTATTCTTTGATTCTAGTTAGTTATTACTTGTCAAAACAATGGACTAAACTTAACACCTAAGAGCATGCCAAATATCTTCTTTAAAAAAAATTTCCATAACCTCATTAGAACTTTATATCCTTAGCTAGGCCTGAACACCCTGAGCTTCAGCAAACAGGGAGTCAGTGCAGTAGTGCATGAAATATTAGGCTCTGAAAGCCCATGCCTGCTTAGGAGAGTGTGTAATTTAATAAAGTGTTCATTGATGTCAGCACACTGGCTCATCAGACTTGTGTTGATGTCAATGCCTGCAGCACCGAGACTCCTACTCCTAATTAGATGACTGAAGTAAGATTACATTCTCCCTTGGAGACAGACACAAAGATGGGAGAGTTATTCTCAAAGGGCCTTAGATTTACAAGTATCTGATGGAACAAACAAAAATGGGAAAAGGCAAGCCAACTAGGGAAATGAACTTGACAGGGTTGCATTATTTATAAAAAAGAAAGTTATGAAAGATACCATCAGGCTTCTATTGTTCCTATTTTATTCACATACTAGTTTTCTAGCATAAATTATAAATAAGGAATAATATTTTATGACTTATCGACTAAGTTTTCTAGCAATCTTCTGTAAATCCTGAAGAAATTTAAGCAATATGAATAAGAATTCCATACTGAATAATTTTTACCTTATTGTCTAGGGATGGCCATTAGTTGTTCTTTTTTAGATTATCCTGAAAAGGTGAAATGAATGATTTCTCTAGAGAAATGAAATATCATTCAAAGAGGACTTTTCATCTGAGACTACACAAAGTTTTTGGCACATTAAAGAAAAAGCAAATATTCTATACTTTCCATAAAATTATTTTATTACTTTACCCATTCCCCTTTCCTGCCCCCCAACTCCCCCATGTCGTTGATAAAAAATATATATAAATATATATATATATATATATACTGTTCATTGAAAGTGCATATAAAGATGTTTAATATGAAGAATGTAATCTGCTTATAATTTTGGGCAAAGTTAGAAAAATTATGATTGTAATAATTTTTTTTTCTATTTGCCTCAACAAATATTTTCAGTGAATAGTGTGTACAGCTTCTGAAAATTTGTTTTTTTTTCTGTTATGTTTGATAACATGTATTTAAATGCAACTTTTGAGAAAAATAAATAAAAATAAAAATAAAAATAAAAAAATAAAATAAAATAAAATAAAATAAAATTATTTTATTAATACTTTGAATGTTTTATATCCCAGCATGAACTAAATATTAAAGATTATCTGGTGATAAATAGTTATTAACTCTGTATTATTATAAAGACAATTTTATGTTTTAAAGTGGGCCCTCTATTATTTTTATTTGATAGTATCAAGCCTGACTGAAATGTCTGAATCTTTTTCAGTTTGCTATTGAAATATTGAAATAACTTCAGTAATAAATTTACTATTAGGAGAAAGAACACTAAGTACATATTGTACAATATTCTGCATTTTTAATAGTATTTTCTTATGAGACACAACAGAATGCTAAGAGAATTATCCTATTTTAAACCAGTGGCAATAAGAAAGGCGATAGAGGAAAGATGGGTTCTGTTAGCAAACTAACCTATTTTCCATGGTATTTCCTACTCTGTCTGTAAACACAATATGTACTGTCCCTTCAGTGTATTGATTTACTGGTGTTCTCAATATTTTAGCAAAATATCTCAAATTGGGACTGTGGTGTACCTCAAGAAATTCAAAATATAAATTAGTAGTAAAAACTATATCATCCCAAAAACTCAGTAAAATAAGTATAAATTTCACCATTTTGCAACTTAATTAATTCGGTAAACAATTATTTAATATTTTATGTAAACCAGTTACTGAATTATGTGATGAGGATATAATGGGACAGCAGCATTTTCTAAAATGCACTTAAAATTCAAAATGGTAAAATAGACATAAAGCAATATATACTGAAAAATTGGCATTTTTAAATTAATACAAATTATTGGTATTCACTGTGACATTTTCAGAAATGTATATATGAATGCATTGACCACGTCAGTCTACCCTTCTACCGACACTTCACCCTTCCTAGTCCCTAGTTATCACTCTTGTACATTGTACATTCAGATTGACTACTTTTTCCTTTTTTTTTTCTTTTTGTTTTTGTGCCTACATACAACAGAAATGAGATGTTCTCCACTTAGATCAATTTTGTTGCATATAGCAGAAGTTCATTCTTTTTTTTTCAGAAATTCCTTTTTTGTGTGTGTGGCTGAATAATACCCTATTGTGTTTACATTATGTTTTCTTTATCCTTTCATCTGTTGATTGGAAGCTAGGTTGATTCCCTATCTTAGCTATTATGAATAGTGCTATAACAAACGCAGACATGCAGGGTCTCTTTTGTATACTGATTTAATTGTCTTTGGTTATTTACCCAGGATTGGTATTGCTGTTATATGGTAGTTTTATTTTCAGTTTTTTTAGGCACCTCCATCCTGTTTTCAATGTGGGCTTGTATTAATTTACATTCCCACAACGCTGGTTCTTTTACTTCAAATTCTAGCCAGCATTTACGTATTTACTGTTGTTTTTTGGTAATAGTCATTCTAATTGGGGTGAGATGGTTATCTCATCAAAATTTTGATTTGCAGTTCCCTGATTGCTAATTATATTGAACACTTTTTCATATACCTATTGTTCATATGTATTTCTTTTTTGAGATGTCTATTCAAATTATTTGGGCATTTTTAAATAGGATTATTGATTTTTTGTTAAGTTTTTTGACTTCTTTAAATGTTTTAGCTCTTAACTTTCTGTCCGGTAAATAACTGACAAATATTTTCTCCAAGTCTGCAGGTTGTCTCTTCACTCTTGTTTTCTTCACTATGCAGAAGCTTTTAGGTTTCATACAATCCCATTTGTCAATTGTTGCTTTTGTTTCCGGTGCTTTGTAAGAAAATCGTTGCCTGTGCCAATATCTTGAAATGTTTCCCCTTTTTTCTAATAGTTTCAAAGTTCTAAGACTTAAATTAAAGGCTTTGATACGTTTTGAATTGATTTTTATACAGGGTAAGAGAGAGCAGCCAAATTTCAATCTTCTCATTGTGAATATCCTGTTTCCTAAGCACCATTTGTTAAACATACTGCTTTCTCCAATGTTTTTGATTCATTTGTTAAGAACCAGGTGGCTGTAGATGCATGGGTTTATTTTTGAATTCTTTATTCTGTTGGTCTATGTGTCTGCTTTTATGTAAATACCACGCTGTTTTGGTTATAATGGCTGTATAGTATATCTTCAAGTCAGGTATTATGACACCTCCATCTTTGCTCTTTATGCTCAAGATTGCTTTGTCTATTTGGAATTTTTGTACTTCCGTATCAATTTTAGAATTTTCTTTTCTGTTCTGTGAGGAATGTCATTGAGATTCTAATGAGGACTGTATTGAATCTGTAGATAACATGGGGGAGTATGGATTTTTTAAGAATATTAAATCTTTCAGTCTGAACATGAGATCTTTCCAACTCTGAATTTCTTCTTGAATATCTTTCTTCAGTGTTTATAATTTCTATTGAACAGGTATTTCACTACCTTAATTAGATTTATTTCAAACATTTTTGTTGTTGATTTGTATATTTATTTATTTTCTAGATATTATAAATGGGAAGCTTTTGTGATTTCTTTCTCAGAAAATTCATTATGAATGTGTAGAAAATTGATTTTCTATGAGGGATTTTTTTTATCCGGCTACTTTACTGAATTCATTTGTCTGTTGTACTGGTGTTTTGGAGGAGTCCTTGGTTATTTCTATGTATAGGATCATATCATCTGCAAATAATATTTTGATTTCTTCTTTTCTATTTGTATGCCTTTTATATCTTTCTCTTGCCTAATTGTTCAAAGTAACATATCTAAAACTCTACTGAACAACAGCAGTGAGAGTGGATACCCTGGTCTTATCTCCTTTCTTAGTGGTAATGCTTTCATATTTTCATCATTCAGTGTGATATTGTTTATGAGCTTGTTGTATATAACATTTATTATGTTGAGAGGTATTATATTTAACTTGTTTATAGCTTTCATAATAAAATGTTGAATTTTATCACATTTTAACAATACATCTATTTAGATGATCATATGATTTCTATACTTTATTCATGTCATATATTACATTTATTGATTTGAATATATTAAACAAATCTTGCATCCCTGGAATGAAACCAGCTGAATCATGCTGTATGATCTTTTAAATGTGCAACATTTTAAAAGTTATTAAAATTTGTGCATTTAAACATTTCCCATAATGTGTGGGTGGCTACATCCCAATTATGTTAACATTATTCTTTGAGTGGGAGACTTTGGGTGGGAGTCTCCAAGTATGTAGATAGAACAAAGGGTGAGGATATGATCCTGAGTTTCAAACTGTATTTTCTTTGTCTTATTTGTAGAATAAATGCCTCAAAAGTCAGTAATAACTAAGTTTGTAAAGCTTTACTAAAAATGTTGGTGTAGAGATAACTGAGGACAAAAGATAGAATTCCTTTCCTGCTGTGAGGGAAAAAATAAAAGCTATAGATGTTTGTTATGGTTTGAATGTGTGGTGTCCCCCAACAACTCATATCTGAGACAATGCAAGAAGGTTCAGAGGAGAAATAACTGGCTTGCAAGAGTCTTAACCCAAATAGGAATTAAACTGAGTGGTAACTGAAGTGGAAGGATGTATCTTGAGGAGATGGGGAAGGGGCGTGGCTTTGGGTATATACTTGTATCATCTGGCCAGTTCATTCTCGCTCTGCTTCCTTATCACCTCTGCCTACTTCTGCCATGTTGTTCCTGCATCACCTGGAGCCCTGAAGAATGAAGCTGCTGTCTATGGACAGACAGCACTGTAACTGTAAGCCCTCAAATAAACTTTTCCTCCTTACAATTTCTCTGGTCAGATCCTCTAGTCATGGCAGCAAAAAAGTTGTTTAAAACAATGCTGAAGAATCATTCTCGGGAAAATAAATAATATGCAGATGATCCAACAGTGTCAGACTACTGAGTCTTGACTCTTTATTACTCCTCTACTTCTCTAATCACTTTCCTGAGGTTTGGTTAAAGGGTGGAGAAAAAAGGATGCTCAGCTTACGTGGCAGATAGAAAGGAATTGATATAGGTGTCCAGATGGATGATTTGAAGGGCAGCCTCAATAACTATGTTAGTTTTTCCTCCTAATGAGAACAACTTAGAAACAGAAAGATTTGTTTTCAGCCAGATCCATTTTTCTAGGACTGAGATGGGACAGAAAATCCTGCCAGAATGATGTGGTCTAGGACAGCTGCTATGCTCATATAGAATCTAGGAAGCAGAGAGAGAGCAAGAGAGAGAATGAGAAGAAAGGGTTGGAAGGAAGACAAACCTTTCTAGGGCATGACCTCAGTGACCTACTTTCTCCAACGAGGTTTCACCTCCTAGTAAATCTTTGAGTTATCAGTGGGACTAAAGAATGACCCTCAGAATGGGACATGATATGGACTTCACAATGAGGCCAAAGCCCTTGTGATTAAGTCCTTTCACCTCTGAACATTGCTGCATCTATTAACCCACGAGATCTTGGGAGACATTCCAGATCCAAATTATAACAAGCCCTGCACAACCCAGTGTGAGCTGAGTAAGTAACTCATGAACCACAGCAAAAATGGGAAGGGAGGGACACAAAGACAGGACAGTGGAGACTACATCCTTCAACCTCAGATGATGACAGGAACGTATAGAGCAAATCATACTACATTAAAAGCCAGCACAACTCTGAAGGTGTTTGTCAAAATATTCACCCCAAAATAATGACAGTACAAGTGCATAAAGAGATTAGTTACCCGAAACAGAGACCAACGGGAACTCAAGAGAGCATGTGCCACCACTGCAAAGTTAATGTTAATTTTCCTTTAATGTTTTGATTTCTGGTTTTCCCCATTAGTCCTTTCCCTGTATACACATCTCCCATCCTGGCTTCAGTCATCCTCACCATGATCAAAAATCTCCTAATTATCTTGTCAGCTGACTTTATCCTATTGTTCCGATGTCCTTCACAATTACTGATTGGGCAGTTATAGCCTGTCAGATATCCCTTCACTTCTTGCCCTACCAATCTCAGAGTTTAGGATATAACATCTGGTAACTATTATAGTAAGACCAGAAGAGCAGAGAGGGGAACCTTGTCAGGGTTACCTGAACCCCTGTAGAACAGATTCTTGTTTGGAAGTGTGAACCAGCTGGGAAAATAAAAAGTCTGAAAATAATCACTAAGAATAGAAGACAAAGACAGAAATTAATTTTAGAAGCAGGGCTCCTGGTGGGTCTTCTATCCCTGATAGGAACTAGAGCTAAAATAAGGGGAAAAGGCCCCAATCCTTTACTTACAAGGAAATACATTAACAGTTTTCAGTGTGGCAGGCTTCTTGAGGAAAACAGGATAAGGATGGGAGAACAAGATGTTTGGGGCTTGCCAGGTTATGCCCATCTCTGGGCAGCTGCATTTGAGGGCTGTGAGCTAAAGCAGGGCATCAGTATGATCTGGGCTTTCTCAAACCGGGAATTTCACACAGAAGTTCCCAGAAGAGTAGCCTCCCTGCCTTATGTTGGCTCAAGCAAACCCATAATTTATACACAGCTTCCAATAGAACCCAGTGCAAGTCACTAAGTGACATATTTTTAGGGGGTCTTGGATGCAGAAATATTTCATATTATCACAGATACACTGGAGACATTGCTAGTCAATCCTTTTATAGGGGGCTTAATTTAATTTTGGGACAATTTTAGACAATAAAATTTCATGTATGGGTAATTATTATATGTCAATCATTGAGCCAGGAACTTTCAAAAATGCTAAATTAATTCTTAAAATACTGTAAAGTAGATTATTAACTACTTATAAAAGGGGAAAATAAGGCAAAGAATTCTAACTATTCATATGTTGGACTATAGCAAAGAATATCACATTAAATAGCTTCTTAAATATAAATTGAATTTTAAAATCTTAATCCCAATCAACAGTAGTTTTAGAGTCCATTTGAAAATTGTATTGACTAAGATCATCTGTATTTTAACTTTCATTATGCTAATTATATTTGATTAAATTTAGAGACATTTAAATATTAATATGGGATTTTTTTCATACTATAAATATGAATGTTTGGCCTCTATTTCAAAAAACACATGAATAAAACATCAGATTTCCTATGAATGGCAATGCTAAACAGCTCTACCAAATGAAATTATGATCCCTGAATAAAGAGATTATATATTGATTTAATTTATTTCTAGTGAAATCTTTTTAATAACTTCAATAAATATTTTCTGGAAATATTCTTATGCTGAGTTTTATTTTCCTCACTTTAAACTCTCAAGAAGATTTTAAGTGCCTATCCTCATGTTCATTTGGGGGTTTGGGGAAAATGTTTTCCAGCTGAAAGATGTAGAGAAATAAAAACTAACAGGTTATTCTGCTGAAGAAAAAAAACCTGCAACTTTAATTGATTTTCTGTTACGACTATAAGAACTGGTCATTTGCAGTCACCGGTAGGTAGAAGGTTGAAGGTATTATGAGGCTCAGAAATTAGAATTTAGAAAAAGAAAATTTAATAAAGAACAAAATCTTTTTTTAGACATCAATTGCTGGCTAAGTACATACTACAGAACAGGTATATTTCATATACTCTGAGACAGATCTATTTATTTCCCAGCTTTTTATCCTAATGTTCTAATGTTCTAACATGGATCCTTGTATAGATAGTTGTTCAATAAATTATTGGAAAGTTATATATATGTGTCTATATGTGTATATATATATATATACACACACACACATACATATCTATACACATATATATGCATATATATGCATATATAATTATTATTCATATATATTATGCACACATACATATAATTGTTATTTTCTTGAAGTATACCCATAACCAGATCATATTAATCCCACTTAATTGATTAACCAAACAGGGTTAACTAAACAAAAATTAAATAACATGATAATATAATTCAGCAAGTAACTGGCTATACTGGGATTTTAAAAGTTTTCTCTTTCTTCTTTATTGTACTATATTCAAACAGTAGACAGTTCATCAATTAAAACCAAGAAACATAAAGGCGAGAATAACACAGCATCACTAGAAAACTTGTTAAAGAATCCTTGCCTTGTATTTTTCAAGGTAGATTTTTGCTAGTAATTGGCTTTTGGTAGTGTCTTCAAAAGTTCCTTTCTCCTAGTATGCACACCCTATATAACTTTGTCTCTTTTAACATTGGATGGCCTAGGAATTGCTTCTAACCAATAGAATACAGCAAAGGTGAAAATATATCACTTCCATGATTAAACTACAAAAGATTGCTACTCACATCTGACTAACAGATCTGTTTCCTGCCTTCTTGGCTTCCAGACTTGGATGAACTAGTTACACTGTTGGAGAGGATTTGTGACAAAGGACTGACTGTGGCCCATCTGGCACAGTAGTGCACACCTATAATCTCAGCAAATTGGAAGGCTCAGACATGGGGATCACATACTCGCGGCCAGCCTGGGCAACGTAGGGAGATCTTTTCTCAAAATCAAAAAAATAAAAAGTAAATAAATAAATGACTAGGGATACAGCTCATCTCAGTAGCAGAGCACCCATTTTCTGAAGAAGAAAAAATAAATAAAATAAAACTTCCTGTGGACAAAGCCCAAGAGCCAACAAGGACCTCAGGACTTGAGTTCCCAACTGGAACTCAATACTGTCAACAACCACCTGTTCAACACCCCCTCAAATGAATGACAACTTGATTTTAATCTGTGAGAGACCCTAAAGTCCTTGATTAGCTAAGTAAGGCCTGGATTCCTCATCCACATATACTAATATAATAAATGGTATTGTAAATAGCCAAATTTTGTGTAAATGTGTTACACATTAGTAGATATCTAATATAATAATAAAATCGATTTAAATTTTTAAAAGTGTTATATATTTTCCATGAAAATATCAGTTGCTTATGATTATACAAATATATGTATGAAAGGGACAGAGTGGATCACCAGAAAAAAGCATAGTTTCTTAAACTATAATAAAATGACATAATTGGTGTAATTTCAGTTGCAATAAAATACCCTAAAAAGGCAATTCTTAACAATTTCACATTTTGTTAATAATTCCATTGGCAATTTTCTCTCACCTCCATAACACACCTTTTAAAAAAATATTAACCATCTGTGAATATAGAAAATATCTTTCAATTGTTAGCAAAGTTGAATTGGAATAAGTTTACTCTTCATATCACAAAAATAACTGCACTTATATGATAAACTACAAAAATAATTGCTCAATGTGTTAATAGTATACATTTTTAATGCTTTTTGTGTTCTTTATTATTTGGATAAATTGAAAAAAAATTTACACGTATACACTGGCTCTTAGAAAGCCAAAGACAACTAAGATAATATACAGCTTTCAGGTTTATACATGTGTTTTATAAAGCAGTTTTAGAGTTATTTTTTCCTTTAGTTAAATTTACCAGAATCTCCTAATAATTAATATAGTAAAATTGCTATGTTGAATTTGGGAAATGTAATGTCATTATTGATCATAAAATGCATGTAGACAAGTACTAACATCTGACAGAATATTACTATTAAATTTTTAAAATTTTATGGTGTTTTAACTTGTTTATTAAGATTGTATGGCATCTTATTTGCAAAAGCTGAGGCCATGGTCTTCTAAGAGGTGTAACCCACATCTACTGCTTCTCAGATAAATTACCAATAATTGATTTATAATGCCATTATCATTATCTAGAATAATCTAAGAGCATATCTGTATAGAAAAAGAACATTAAAGAATGCAATGCAATGGTTTCCTTTATGTGCATCCTGGAAGTGTCTGTTTCTTATAACTGGAAGTAGATGACTGAGGTACAAATGGGAAGTACAGACTATGTGGAGTTTAGCTTATTTATCACCACTGAAGTGCTACATTTTCACTTTTTATTCCACTATATCTGAAGTGGGCAAAATTATCTTTTTTTTTTTTAAATATTTTTTTTTAATTTTTTTTTTTTTAGTTGTTGATGGACACAATGTCTTTATTTTATTGCTTTGTATGTGGTGCTGAGGATCGAACCCAGGGCCTCACGCATGCGAGGCAAGCGCTCTACTGCTGAGCTACAATCCCAACCCCCGCAAAATTATCTTTCAAAAAAAAAAAAAACTCAGGAGAAACAATGAGTTTGTGTTCTGTAGTTAATATGACTATAAGTAAATATTTTCATAGCAATATTATTCACTTCTATAGCCTTTCTAGCAAAGAGAAGATTAAATCATCTATATCTTCTCTTTCTTTCCTATATGGTACTTTTGCAATTTTTGTTCATTGTTTTCCTTGTATTATCGCTGTGCTGTTTGGTTTGCAAATACCCTCTTCATTGAATGAACGAATTACAGCTTTCATTTACTATGTAAGTGAAAGAATGTCCTTACAGCTATTTGGAAAGTTAGTGTAGGCATTCTCATGAAGTATAAGTAGGGACAGTGTTGCTACTGAAGACATGGCTACAATTATCCCAATTTTAAACAAAATTTGGGGCACATGTTTTCTTAATCATCAATCAATCTCTCAGAAACATACAATACATAGATAAAGTGAAAAGAATTCACTATTTTTTTTAAATAGAAGGACTTTTAGCAAAACGCCCTGTTTTAGAACTAGATGATCATTTTCCCCATCTCAACTCACCGAAGATACTTAGAATGAACTATTCAGTGAGTAACTACTTATTGAATGAAGCACTTAAAATTTAAAAAATGACAAATTCAACTT
Source organism: Geosciurus inauris (assembly GCA_004024805.1). NCBI lineage: Eukaryota > Metazoa > Chordata > Mammalia > Rodentia > Sciuridae > Geosciurus > Geosciurus inauris. Next base: position 111,849 of record PVHX01002515.1, read on the forward strand.
TGAATCTGAAGAATTATCTATTTGGAATAACACAAACTATTTTGTGAAACTTTTTGACAAGTGTCTATTCTGGTCCTATTGTATAGTCAGTGTTGTTATATACCTACACTATGTACATGGTGGATTTAAAAATGTCAAGAAACAATTACTCTAAATGATTGGCTGAGCTCTGTGAGATCTAAGGATAGGTCATATCCTTGTGACAAGAATTTATGAAATAGGAAAATGCAAACAAGTGTGGATGAAAGGCATATTTGGAAGATGGGCTTTGTAGTAATGCAGCATGCAATATATCCTCCTTATTACTTCTAAAACTACAGATACATAGAAAACTGTACTATCATCATAAAAATAATTCTAGGGCTTATACTCTAGTAACCAAACTTCCTCCTGATCCAAAATAGGAATTTGGACAAGAGTAATTGGGAATAGAATAAATGAGAGTCATGAAATTGTAGTTGGTAATCTCATTATAGCTGCAGATGTGGATATCAAAATTTTAATCTCTAACTAATAGCCTTCTAATACATTAAGTATTTGGCAAAAATGACCATCATGACATTGTGAAATCAATTGAAATGGGATCAGGAACATTCTCACCATGTTTTCTCTGGGACTGATTTTCACAACATTCTAATTGTGCCCACCATCTGATGACGTTGATTTAGTTTAGGTTTTCAGGGCAAGCACAGAAAGAAGTAGGCACATGTATTAGGCTAGTGGAGCCTGCAATCATTCTTTCTGCCAACTACATTGAAAATGATATTTGGAGGCCAAATCTGGGTACCTGTTTAAATTGTACAAGATGAATGTTTACCTAGGTTCTTATTCTTCATTTTGGCACAAACTTGTTCTGCGAAAATCCAAAGGGATAGGGCAAATTTTAAAGTAATTTTCCCTGCATTTTTATCACCTCTATACTCAACTGATGCAGCTGTACAAGCTGGCCTCAGCCATCATGCCATCTCCAATTGTAGGAGCTCTGGTGTCACTGAGAAGTGTGACCATCTTTCTCACATTTCTGCATAAACTCTTAGACAAGCTTTCTTCTCATTAGCCAAGTGACACATTCATGATACTATTGCTGCCAATTTCTCTAAACTCCTCTCTCATCTGTTTCTCTTGATCAATGCTTTTCTGGCACCATGACATCTATTCATTTCCACCAACAGATCCGGTCAGTTTCCACACCAGGAATTGTGTGCTTGCTTGTCCTCCTACATAGAAAGTTCTTTCCTTATATCTCATATATTTTATTTATTAAATATCTGTTTACATGCTTCAGTCTCAACTCAAATATCATCTCCTCATCACCTTGTGACTGTGTTACTTAAAACTGTCCCTCGAAGACATTCTCATTCACTGCATGTCATTTATTTTTTCATGAATTTTATTGCAGTGTGATATGACTACTGATTTTATATATTGTTTAACTTTATCATCAGTCACTAAAATACAGTCTATATGTATACAGGATACTATTTCTTATTTTTCTCTTGTGAAGCTACTAAGCATAAGGTAGAGTGTGGCATACTGTAGGTATGCCACAAATGGAAGATAACATTGAATACATGAGTTATTTACAACCTAAGAATAAGTAGCATGTCTAAAACCTATATTTCTCAGGATAGAATTTTCTCTCTGTAAAGTCATTTTCTGGGGAATGTAATATCTTAATATAGTGAGGTCTCTAATTTTCACCCGATTTCTAGTTATCTCTGGGCTTTTACTACCAGTTTACCCATTAGAATGGCTCTGTTTGCATAAATTAATTTACACAAATTCAGCACAGTTATAATAATCAACTTTCTTAATAGATATGCATTACCCCATTCTCTTGGCTATTAGAAGTTGTGAACTTGGTCATGGTGTTTTCCATCTACCCTTTCATGTTGCCAAGGTATTAGCATGCCTTGTGTTTTTATAACTCCAAATAATATCAGTGTGAGTCATTTTCTTTTTATTCAACATTGTCATTTTTTTGTTTATGCTCTTTCAAAAAAAAGATATATATCCCACTGCACTGAACGGATTCAGTTCTTTTGTACAAGTTAATTTTTTAAAAAAGAGAGTTTATGTGTAGTAATTTTTAGGAGAAGGTATCCATATTTGGCAAACAAAATGGACTTCAAGTATCTCAGTTTTCTGTTGCAAGGGTCATATGATGTTTAAACGTTCACTACTTAGGACATTAAACAAATAATAATATTTTTTGTTTTCCAACACTATGAGAATCAGAAGTTTTTCTCAATGAAATACATTTGTATTACAGTTAGCATAATGATTTTTAAGACTTTTTTCATTTTAGGTAAGAAAACTAAACATGGGTTCTACACTTAGGGAGGTTTTTGTTTGTTTGTTGCTTTGTTTTGGTACAGGGGATTGAACTCAGGGGTGCTTAACCACTGAACCACATCCCAAGCCCTTTTTGTATTTTATTTAAATACATGGTCTCGTTGAGTTGCTTAGGGCCTAAGTTGCTGAGGCTAACTTTGAACTTGTGATCCTCCTGCCTTAGCCTCGCAAGCCACTGGGATTATGGGCATGGACGACTGCGCCCAGCTACTCAGGGAGTTTTTTAAAGACAAAAAGAAAGGAATAAAGTACAAAATACATTTAAAGAAAACAGTAGAGGGGATAAATGTGAATGAAGTTCATACAAAGTAGGTGCTATTACTAGGTTAGAATTAATGTGGAAAATCTAGGTCTACTAATATTTTCCATGTTCTAAAAAAGTATTCTGTAGCCAATTGTTTCTATTTTGTAAGGACTTAGATGTAGATGTGGAACGAAATTTAAGCTTGTTTTCCAGAATGTTTTGGTTGGCCTTCAAATGCTTTCACTGTTTCCAGATGGACAGGAATGTCAAATTCATATTAGACAACTGGACTGGTGCCAAGTATTGTGTTTATCAATTTGCATGAGTGCTAAGCTCACTTTGTGGTGTAGCCATAAACTACATTGGTTCTCAGAGTGCCTATACTATTTTCCCTCTAACAGCCATCTTACATCTCATTTTATTCAAGGACATCTAGGCATAATAGTGATTTTAGAAAAGAACAAATCTCTCATTATTATGATTTCACTGACTTTAACATTTCATCCCTTTAAAATATATACCCTTTTTAAATAAAAAAGTCTACACCAGTTATTACTGGAAAGGTTAATCCAATCCCTTGAGAATTCATAACATTCTATTTAGAATGAGTTTATATAAGTTTTTCAACAGTAGCATTTCCAGTGTTTTGTAGGATTTAATTGTTTATTGTTCAGTGAGGTGTGAAATCCTGTACATTATTCGTCCCTTGTCAGTAGAAATGTTCTCCCTGCCCCTAACTCCAGATCATTACAAACGAAAATGTCTCCAAATATTGCCAAATGTTACCTGGGAGAAGAGGAATGAAATTTCCCTTAATTGAGAACCACAGAATTAGAACATCATATGTAGATGAATTACTTATTTAAGCCCTGCAAGAAAACTCTAAACAAAATGTGCAAATTTTAAGAAAAGAAATAAGACTGAAATTATGATGTGGCCAAAATCCTGAAAAGGAGTGATAAATTTGTTAGCCAATTAATATCTCTGCAAACATATAATGTAGACCAAGGTTTTAGAAGATACTATTTCTTTTTCCACTTATAGCTGTTCTTGCTACAACTTAAAATTTAAAGTGACAGACTCAATATCACTCAAATGAGTAATTGTATAAATGCAAAAAATCAGTTTTCATAGTAGTAAATTACTTTTTGAAAGGTTCTTACTAACATAACTGATCATAAAATCCCAAATTTCAAAACCCTATTTCACAACAATTTCCCTAAAACATTCTGTACACTTTCAAGCTTATATTAGGCTCTCTTCCACTGCATTTTAGTGAACTGAAATTCAGGAAAAGATCTAAATATTTATTTACACCAACATGTGTACTTGATTGATAAAACTATGTCCCATTTTGCAATAATTGGCCAAGAGACTAGCTACAAGGATGGGTCCTCAAGGAATGTGGGACAGGGTCCAGCATGACTGCTGCTTAGGTTAAGAGGAGTTCAGCCACTCTGAAAAGCCACAGTACACAACATATATATTACTGATAATATATCTTATCCAAAATGTTCATCAATCTCAATGTTTTCACCTTAGTTTTCATTAAAATGAGTTAACTGAACAGTCTGACAGAGTGCTTCCATTTTTGTGTTTGGCAAATAATAACAATAAAATGATATCTGTGGTATTTTTGACAACTTAGTAATCTTTGGTTACATGTTATTTTCTAACATTCATAACACTTTCCCTTATCAAAAAAGAAACTGTTGCCACTAATTTATAGGATGAAAATTTAATCTCCAAATTTAAGTTTTCTGATATAATTTGCTAATAAATTAATTTACTTTGAAAATAGAATTGTATCTTCATAGCCTGAGCACATCAACAAATTCTAAAAAAGTTTAATGAGTAGTACAACACTGATGTTATTTATTAAAAGCTTTAAGAAAATGTTTAATTTTTAAGTTCTTACAATGATAATAGAAAAATTATGCAAACACAAAGTAATGGCTGATATAAAAAAGAAATGGTTTATAAGAACTATTTTAACACTTCACTTGCTCCTTTTGTTGGGATTAAAAATCATGGTCTGCCATGTGCCACTCCAAAGCCTCTTCTTAGAATGGGCAACGCTCACATTCTCATCTCAAAGTATTTGGTCCTGGCCTTGTGACCTGTCGGACAGCAGATTGGCAGGCTCAGGCACAAGAGAAGTACTAAAATTTGGTTCTGTTTTATTTTACTTTAATACAACAATATCAATGAACTAGGTGACCAATACAAATTTTGATGACATTATTTCCAAATAGACAACAATTTCATATGAGGGGGAAAAAGACAATTTCAATAATCTCAGAAAGATATTTGAGGAAAATCAAAACAAAGCAAAATTTGGTATCTAACTGATTATAGTTAAAAGGACCAAGATATAATCAGAAAAAAAAAAACAATATCCACAATGACAAGACAATTTTAAAAGCTTTTAAATTTAAAAGAAACAAATTTTTAGTTATAGATGGGCACAATACCTTTATTTTATTTATTTATTTTTATGTGGTGTTGAGCATCAAATCAGTGCCTCACATGTGCTAGGCAAGTGAGCCACAACCCCAGCCCAAGTCTTTAAAATTTTTAATACATTTTACTAATAAGATAGCACAAATAACAGAAGTAGAGGAAAAGGACTGAGAGGAAGGGAAGAAGGATAGCAAAAGTGAAGAATGGAGAAATGAATCTGATCAAACTTTCCTATGTCTTATACGAATATAAAGGAACAGGAAGGGAGGAGGGAAGGAAAGAGGAAAGTACTAGGCAAATTGTTTTCCATGCTTGTATAATTATGTCAAAATGAACCCTGATATTATGTGTATCCATAATGAACTAATAAATATACTTCTCAAAAATAAAAAAAATAATATATATAAAAGTTGTAACATAATAACAAACCTAAAGATTTTAAAGATATATACCTATTTGGAAATAAATGCATGTGGCATATTTGATAAAGTATTTAATGCTTCTAGGGGATAAAGTGCTTTGACAATTTAATAAGAAAAAAAATGAGACTCACAATGAAAAAATATGAAATAAATAGACTATACCCAAAGGAAAGCTAAGAATTGCTATATTATATATTTATTATTATTATATCAAGTTTATTTGAAATATCTTTTTAATACCTAGTGAATGCCCTGCTTCATAACTCATAATTACTAAGGAAGAATTCCAAAGAATAGCTTACTTTATTTCCTTTGCAGTTAGGAACTTCACATGTGAATTTTGTACCACAAACTTCAGGCATCAAAACTCTGAATCATATAGAAATTGGTAGAAGAGTTTACAAGTAATAAAACCTCAGAGCAGTAAAAGAAATGATGTTTATTATCAGCCTTGGTGGAGCTAAGGCTCCCTTCTTCCCCAATAAATATTATCTGAAATTTAAAGCAAGATATCATCCGTTCATTTTTAGTATGGCAATATACTTCATCAAATTATGACCTATAGTACAATGTCCTCAGAGGACTAGGGCTTTGAAGCATCTGGCAGTTGCAAGACAATAAAAGAAAGGGTTTGCAGAAGAATGTACTGTGAAGGTGAGTGGGTTGTTGCAAACTGAACAGATGTCTTGAAGGAAAAGAACAATAAGCACAAATGTCTAAAATCTTGGCTCAAGGCACAGAGAGAAACCATGGGAATTTTATAACTCAACATTTCAAGGTTATTTATGTGTACAGCCTTATCACAACCTCAGTATGAAAGCTAATGAGATTAAGAAAATGTAAGATTCTGAAAATTGAAGCAAGATCCACATGGCTCAATGTATTTCAACCTTTCAAATGTCTCAGGATGTATCATTAGCAGGAAGAAGTGGCCCTTCCTCACATATTCAATGACGTATTTTTTTTCTCTTGCTTAAAACCATTAACAACTTCATCTGGTTGACCTTCCCAGGGAAAACCATCCCCCATCATTTCTAATTATCTTCAGTTCTAAATTAGAAACAGAATTCAACATGCCCTAGGGAGATCATTACAAACTCAAACCCTGAAAGAGATTAAACATGCAAACATTACTAAAATTTTAGGATTTGTATCAGTAACAATCTAGAAAACATTTGTAGGAATAAATTCTCAAAGTACTAAACACAGGGTTACAGAGTATAATTTTATAACGTATCTATAATTATAAGTATTGTTCCCAGAGTTTGGAATTAGTGTTCAAACCTGAGCACATTAGAGAGTGGTTTGTTCTACTGGTGGTTAGCTAACCCAAATAAAGTTCATAATGAAGATCTGAGATGACTGATGCATTACCTATAAAAAAATAATTAATTAAATAAATGAGCATAATAGAGTGGTTTTATCATGTGTGATTTATTCAACCTACTCCATGCATCTCTTTTCTTATTGATGCATATTAGTTATATAGAATGATGGGTTCATTGTGGCATATTCATGGAGACATAAAAACAATTTGATCAATTTCAGGATGAAAGATGCTTTCATCCTTTAAGAAATACATGGATGGTAAAACATCAGCACCTTTAAAGAGTATCATATAGTTTGTTCTCTTTCAGTCAGTAATGCTAGTTGGAGATGTTTCAGTTGAAATAGGTTCCCTTATTTCCCTAGGCATGATGGCATCCCTAGGTCCTAAGGCCAAACAATATCAATGAGCCAAAAGATGTGAGATGTAATTTATGCAATTAATAGTGATGCTGCAGGGGACTATTTTCCAGTGGCAAATTGATCACAAAGTCTCTGGGACTGAAACAGAAATGCAACGATCTATGGACTACATCAACGGCAAAATGGAAAAACCTGTCTATTGGCCAGAGATATATGGCTTTTGAACAAAATTTCAGAAATGAGTCACTTCAAGACTAAGAGTCCACGGATGGGGAAGTATTTGGGTACACTTGAGGAATGATACTTAAGACCCTTTAAATACATTTTCACAAAGAAACCTTGCATATTTGATAGGCTAACTAGACAGTAGGGAGTGAAATGTCCATAGATACTGAGAATTGCTGAAAACATCTTCAATCTACTGAAAATATTTAGGGACTGAATTGGTTTTATGATCTACTTACCCAGAATGGGGGAAAATGTGTATTAAAATGGATTTTTATGTAATTTCATCTCATGATGAAGTCAGTGAAGGCATAAACCTGTTCAATAATAATTTTTAGAGCTTCTAAATGTATCAGTGGAATACATAGGCTTGGAATATATTAGCTAACTAGCATTGCTTTATTCTTTCTCTTTCCTGAATAATCTCATAAGGTCTCACACTACACACTCACCTTGTCAGTTTATATGCCCCCAGGGAGGCTTAACTATATCCAGTTTTGCAAATTCTAGTGATATTTTTTCAGTACTGGTGATTGAACCCAAGGATGCTTTCCCAATGTGCTCCATCCCCAGCCCTTTTCTTTTCTTTTCTTTTCTTTTCTTTTTATTTTGAGAGAGAGTCTTGCCAAGTTGCCTAGGCTAGACTCAAACTTGCCATCCTCCTGCTTCAGTTTCCTGAGTCACTTGGATTACAGGCAGGCAACATCACGGCAAACAAACTATAGTAACTTCATCCCTTTTATCCCTGATTGATTCAAGGTAGAATTTCCTAAGTCCTTCCCCATGATATCTCTGGTTTTTTTCTTTTTTATTTTTCTCTTTCCCTTGCAGTGGCTAGTCATAGGCAAGAAAGCAAGAAATCTAGATCTCTCCTTTACAACTCTGATTAGTCTCATCACTAGAATTCAAAACTGTATGAACTGACAAGAAGGAAAACAGGAGTCTGGGTCATTCCCTATATCAACGTACTTTCCATATTCTTATGTAATTTTACCCATGCAGAATTTATATGTTCTGATATGTATGATAATACCAACTTAATTTTACTTTCTTTTAAAGGCATGCAACAAGATTTAATTCTCAAATCTGTAGAAGATTTTTGCTTATGAAGAATTATTGATGCTTCAAAATATTATTCTAGAAAATCTTCTGAGGGGTATGGGGTTAAAATCAACAACAGTGGATAATTATATACTTTCCATTTTGTGAAATTTATTTGCAATCAGATATATTCAGTCTTTATATATAGAATGAAGAGAAAATGTTAAAGGTGTGTTGAATGTATGTGGAAATTGTTCTAAACTATACTTTAAAGCTCCTATGTAGTACATTCTTTTCTTCTTTCTTTTAAGGAGTCAATTCTAACGTTCAGTGAGATGAGACAATCAATCCATAATCATTTCTGACTTATGTGGGTGGTAAGTGTAGAAGTGTATTAAAAATAAGAAATAACAATGAGTTTATAATCTAAATAAGAATCTTAAAAACCATATGCAAAGACTGAGGCTGTAGTCAATCATAGAGTCCTTGCCTCACATGCTGGAGAGCTGAGGTTCAATCCCCAGCACTGAAATATAAATAAATGACAAAGAAGAGCTTATGCATATATGATTATGTAAAAAAATATACAGTGGGGTACCAAATGTATGCCCATATTCACAGGAAAGTTTAGGAGTTTTTGAGAATTTCTTAAATCATTGTATTATTTTATCATTATCAATGTGCACGTAAACTCAGTTGGACACCTTATATAGGGGTTTTTGATGATAAAACTACACAGTTCTAAAATTACTGGGAATCTAAAGCAGTCTGCTTACCCCTTTTTACATCCCAGTGTCAAAAATATTTTGTGATTTTTATCTGTATCATATGCAATTATTAAAAAGGGCAAATTACACCCCTGATTTACTACTATATAATCTCAATGTTTGTTTAGAAGTTTCTTCTTGGATTAGGAATCTTCCCCCATTATAAATAAAACATAAGGTGGTTCATCATTTGTACAAGAAGCCATCTCAGAGAAATGCACTATAATCTTAAGCATAATTATGGATAAAAATAATTCAGCATTGATATGATGGTGATAATGACTAGGTGTCTGGAAATTGCACTTTCCTGTACATGACTGAAGGCTGATGGATTATGAAGCAGAAGTCAAAACCAGGTTAGCAGACAACTGCTCTTGAAAATCAAACCATGTAAAGGTGGTTGCTAAGTGCTTCATTACCATTCATTGTTTAAATGCTTATACTTAACAGGATATTTACTTAATAATTTAAATATCACTATTAAATCTCATATCATATTAATTTTTGTATTAATATTATGTGGACAAACATTAACCTTTTTATTTGCTATATTTTATATTTTTGTTATAGTTCTAATTTTATATTAATTATTTCTTTTAAATAGGAGCTTCTTTATTTCATTTTAAATAGTGATTTCAAGCAATTACTGGTTACATTTAACCCAAAGTTATGTCACTGATCAAATAATTGGTTCATTAACTACTCCTGGCCACTTTATGGACTCAAGGAAAAGAAAAAATGTTTTATCACATAATTATATAAACAATGCTTGAGCTCACTAATCAAATGTTCATTTATGACCATGAAATTACATATTCACAGGAACATTTACTTTTCTTTAATTTGACTTTTCTTTTCTTTAAGGGGGTTATTTTATTCTGGATTAAGTAACACAGTAGAAGCATTAAGAGATAGTGTGGAGTGTCAGTGATAAATTTTGCATCATGTTGATCGTCCTCAATAAATATTTTATATGATATTTACTTGATTATTTTAATTTTGAGTTTTTACAAACTTGAAAATTCTCTGTATCACTTTATTTTTGTAATTGTCATTTTTAGTATTTTAGTGTGTTCTATAGGATTGTTGAGTAATATGCTAAAGAGTTAAACGTACAAAAGCTCAAAACATGAGCTTGTGAGTTAGTAACATCAATTACACACAATAATATGAATTTTCTAACCCTGAACTTCTTTACGTAATTAACAGTGACCTCAGAGCAAAATAGCCACTGGAGCCCTACTGCAGCCCAAGGGAGCCCAAAGTGAGTGATCCAGGCACAGTCACCCTGGAGGCAAGGTAGGAACTACTCCAGGGCAGGGCTCCCAAAGCCATGGAAGCGAGTCTACCACCTCAGTGGAAGGAGGGCCTTCTGTGCTGGCAAGACTGGAGGACAGAACATGGAACCAAAGGTCCATTCTAACCCCTGAAGGACCTGCCATTCTCTTCTTCTTTCTTATTTCTCCCTTTGGGAATCGAATACTTATTTCATGCGTGTTACAGCATTGTGCTTTGGGAGCTGGGAACACATTTGATTTCACAGCTGGATGACAATTTACTTCAAGATGAATCACTGAGTTTCACGTTTATCAAATCTAGATGTTATTGAGATGACACCTTGGACTTAGATTTTAAAGTTAATGATGGAACAAGTTAAGATTTTTGAGAATATTGAAATAGAAAAGAAATGTTTTGGGGTGCAACAAACACATAATTTTGGAATACCAAGGATAGAATGTTGTCATCTGAATGTTTATTTCTCTATAAAATTCAAATACTGGAATCCTAACCTCCAAGATGATAGAATTAAAAAGTGAAGCCTTGAGAAGGTGATTACATCATGATTGGAATTAGTATCCGCCCTTATGGATGAGATTAATACCCTTATAAGAGACCCCAGGACCCTCCACCATGTGAGGACACAATGAGGAGACAAAACCTTTGAACCGGAATGTGGTCCTCATCAGACAATGAATCTGCTGGCATCTTGTTCTTGAATCCTCCAACCTTCAGAACTATGAAAGATAAAGTTCTAATGTTTATAAGCTACCTAGCATATGTCATTTGGTCCTAGCTGCCAGCACAGACTAAGACAGTCACCATTGAGGGGTGTGCTCATAACAAGAAATATTTTGTAGTAAAATGTAGGCAACAAACTTACATGTGTCAGCACCTGTACCTCTCAAAACATCTTGCTAACTTCCTTCCTCAGAAATCTTACGTTAGAGACTTCAGACCACCAAACTCCTATCTTTTGGCATAGGTGTAATGTTTTTACCACAGTAGACATAGCCATAGCTTTATTGATGCAGCTGATTTGGATTACTCCCTGATGTGCTTTTGTCAGACTGATGGAAAAGCCATAGTTATTTTTATCTATTGTATTTTCAAACAATCCATATTCTTTTTAAGATGTACATAGTCTCCTTCAATAGCCAAGAGTCTAAATAGGCTAAGAAAGAATGTTTTTAAAAAGCAAAGTTCTGGGACTGGGGTTGTGGCTCAGTGGTGGAGCACTTGCCTCGCATGTTATGAGGCACTGGGTTCAATCTTCAGCACCACATAAAAATAAATAAATAAAATAAAGACACTATGTCCATCAACAACTAAAGAATATTTAAAAAAAGCAAAGTTCTTCATTTTTTTTGAAAAACAAACCAGCCTTATTAGTAAGTTAAGATATATACATGTGATTGCTTCCTTTTCCTGTTTCAAAATGTGACCACTGAATACAGAAAGACCTATTTTTTAAAAAGACACATTAATATTGCATTTGGTTTAAAATAATATAAGTCCAACTATTGTTCCAGGAATGTAGTAAGGACGGGGACATATACCTATTAAAGTTGTACATTCTGACCTTTACATATTGTTCAGAATTGTGCCAGGCAATCAACTCTGAATGTCAGTTATGTTACCACAGTTATGGGACAGAATATTTTTTTTCCTTCTTTTCTCATTGCCACTGTTTTGTAAGTGATGTCTGTATCCGCCAGTGTTCATATTAGACATAAAGAATGTTGGCAGAGGAGGGACAGACAAAATATACAAATTCCATAAAGCAGCAATCAATTTAGCTGACTGACTAGCTCTGGACAGTTTGTTTAAACTTTTGAAGGTTTATGGAAAACTCTTTTTAGTTTCATCTTGTCATCAAGGTCTAACTGCCAGTATAATATACAAGACACTTGGACCCATCAGCATTTGACTTAATATTTTGAGATTGAAACTGGGATATACCTGCCAGCACACAGCAAATATTGCTAAGTCCAATGCAATTTAATTCAGGAGGGAGCCTCCATCAGCTCTCTTATCAAGGGTGTTGTAAGTGTCAGGTCATAAGAGCCCTTAGAGTGTCCATATATGCCCTTGACTTGCACACACAATACCGATGAGTATCTCCGCAGTAGTGAAGGAAAGAATAATCAAAGAAGAAATCTAGTGTCCCTGCAATCTCTGGGGTTGGCCACTATCCAGAAAGCCAATGGAATTCCCATATCCATTGGTTTATTCATGCATTTAAACAATTCATCAATTGAGAGGACACAGACCTAAACAAATCAGCCTTCTCAGCCAGCACCAATTTTAAATTTTAGTGGAAAGGTTTAGCCAAAAAATATAATAAATAAGTCATACAACAGAAACACAATAAACAAAACCTCTATCAACAAAAAGCTTTATTTCATTGGAAGGTTATCGAGAATAAACAAATGCAATAAGTAAAAATTACAATATGCTGCATGTGATAAGAATGTGCAAAACACCCAAACAAGAAAATGGCATACAGAGTGTTGGTGTACTTCAATTTAGGAAGCCTTCCTGAAGGGATCATTCTGTCTAAAGACCTGAGAAAAAGAGTATAACCTGGGGTTTGTATATGTGTATGTGTACACACAAATATGTAGATTCCTATGCAATATATGTAGTGTGTACACACACACAAACACACACACATGAATGAAAAGGAAAATATTTCCATGTATAAGCAACAGCCAAATTCCAAAGCCTCACCCAAGGCAAGGGCATGATTATATGATCAGATAAATCCAGGATGACTGGATCGCTATGAAAGCTGGGAGGATATGAGGATATTAGGTTAGAGGGAATACAGAACCAATCATACAGGCATCTTGCCAGTTCTTGCCATTCCTTTGGCTCTGACCTCAAGTAAAAATTTTTTCCCAAAAAATAGCAGCATAATCTTGCTAACTTGAGTTGAGAGAGATGGAGTTAGGGCCAACAGAAAAACAATGAGCCCCATTTGAAGCCTACCCAATACATTTTAGGATGATTTTTACAAAAAATATCAAAAAAATTCAAATTCACTGGAGTTGACTTTTGAAAAATTAATTTGATAAGGTGAATGATTGTTGAGCATACTGTTCATCTTACAAAAGTGTGGGAAAGCACACATTATACATCAATAATTGAAAGGTGGCATTCAGTGGTAGAGTTCCTCTCTACCATGTGCAGAGCCCTGGGTTTGATCCCAGCTACACACACACACACACACACACACACTCACACACACACATTATCACAACTGGGTAGTAAGAATTTTCAAAGAAGGTGAAGGGTCCTGAGGGAAAAAGAGTTTTCCTAGCTAGCCATACTAGACCACTCCATAGAGAGGGAAGGATCTGTGATTACAGGCTGCAGAATTTGGAATACAGTGAGATGGATGTGAATTTGCAGAAGCAGATATGTGCTTTAGCTGAACCACTACAACTTCTGATTAGATAATCTATCACCATTCTAAAATCCTGTCATTTAAAGTGTTAATCAAGATGCACTTTAAATGTTCTAATAGAAACTTTTGAATATAGACTATGTCTAACTCTTCATCAGGTCCTCAGGACTTAATAAAATTTGAGGACAGAGCAGCCATTCATGGGTGGTAGTGGTAAAATGGCTTTCAGTATTCATTAGATACCAAACATTGATTCATGCATTTTAATTACAAACAAATAAAACCATAGGTAATTAAGGGGGAAAGTTAACCTCTAATGTTACATATTTCCACCTACACATTTTTAATAAAATATTTACTTAGAACAATTCCATTTTGTAAAAGAGATTAAAACGTTAGAAACCATACAGTTCTATTCTTTCATTACCAAAAGGTGATTCTGAGACCAAATAATTATATGAATTGCATTTTTAACCTTAGTGCGAGCACATTCTAGGACACTAAAATGAGAGGTTGCTTCAAAGAGTGCTGTGCTGACAATGTTACATATATGGGAAAGGAAAAAAATGGTATGCTTCTGCCAGAAATTGTTATTAGTTCTCCTTTTCTCCCTGCCTTTCTGAAGGCAGAGGACTGGAAAGTGGAGTTACTGTATTAGGCACCCTGGCATTGTTCTTTCTGTAGTCAGTTCTAAGCCAGCAGTCCTGTAGAGGCAGGGAAAATAGTCAAGCACATTTTTAGTAGGGGTACAAGTTTAATTTAACAGTCCTGAACAGCTGAAAAGCACAAAGTTAATGACCACTTAAGCATGAAAATGCCTGATGATTGCAAATAATATATGACATGTCAGGAGAAGAAAAAGTAAAAACAATATACAAATGTTCACTGACAGGTCATAAAGTGCACACTGCGCAACAGATTTTAAAAGAGAATTGTCATAATGTGTGTTCTCAGAATGGACTATTTCTTCCCAATCAAAAACTATTTAAATAATCAAATAAATTCTCTATTTTCAATCGCTTTGCCTATCTGAATGGAAAATAATGCAGTTAGCAACATAAAAATAAGAAAATGCGGAACAGATTGTCAGGTTTGACAGGAGATTTTCAATTGCAGTTAAGCATCATGTGAATAAAAATATTTATGAATTGAAATAACCCCATGGTCAGAGTATCTCTTACCTTGCAGAAAAGAAAGAGAAAAGCTATCAGAATCAAAGCAAGTACAAAGCAATTCTGAATTCCAAATGCAACTGCAGGGTGAGCTGTGCTTTTAAATAACCACATATGTGTTTTTTTAGGGATTTGTCTCACAGCATGTCTTTTGTTTTTTTCTCTACAGAACTGTCAACTATATCAGTGATGAAAATGAAAAATGTATCACTCAAAACTGTTTTATTTTTTGCATTTTCTGAACTGTACCTTACCTAGTAAGAAATGAAAGTTCGCTTTCTTTTTTCCCTAAGAAATACATTTCTGTTACATTTCCACACTATCAAAGCATAACACCAGGTTGAAGGAAAAAACAGGACATAGGCAAATACCCACACAGCAATTTTTTAAAGCTTTTGTATGTGCTCTGAGGTACAGTAGGGAAAAAGGCCCAACCATCAAGAAGCAGTGTCCTATCACCGGGAAGAAACAACTTTACAAGTCAGTACTATCTGGATTCTTTGCATTGTTTCCTTCGTAGCACTATTGCAATCAGCCATAATAAATAGTTTTCTTAAATTTTATTTTATGTTTCCCATCCAAGAATATAAACTCCTTGAGGCCATAGGTATTAGTCTACTCGAGGATTTTCCCCAATACCTCAATCAATATTTAAATTTATCAAAAAAACAAAAACTGCAAACCCTGCAAATATTGCTACAAATTATACAATCAAACTGTGGGTAAGCAATACACACAGAGACAAAAACATAATTGCTACCGAGACACTTAGAGAAAGCCACGATGAAGTGACACAGGTTGGATATGGTGATCACATGTCAAGGTTCCTGTCAGTATGTGGAATTCCAAGACTATTTCCATATTAGTCACTACAGAGGTGAAGTCTGAGTCACTTCATTTTATTCTTTTTCTCATTAACCCCTGCAAAAGTACTTTTTCTGTTCTTATTTTTAAAAATCTTTCCTTTTTTCCTATAGGTTCTTTTATTTATATATAACATTAGGATTTCTTTTGATATAATTGTAAATGCATGAAATTTAATTTCTCTAATTCAGTCCCCAGGACTTTCTCTTTCTCTTTCCTGTTCCCTGCCCTGTTCCCTTCCCTCTACTCTACTGATCTTTCTGCTATTTGCTTTTAGGTTTTTTTTTAATTTTGTTTTTTGTTTTAAATATTAATGTCTCGTAGATGTATCTGATGGTATGATTCACTGTGGTATATTCATATATATACAAAGAAAAGTTAGGTCAGGTTTATTCTACTGTTTTTAAAAATAATTGTAATTTTATTTTTGATATTCTAAATTCAGCATGGAATTTAGGAACTTATTCAAAATGCCCAATTTTGATGAACATAAACTAAAAAAATCAAGAGGTATTAAGGCACAGAATAAAGTCCCTTGACAGGCATAAAAGACAGGATAGAAACCCATATGCTGAAATGCTTTTCCTATTATTGACTTCTGTGAACCACACTTGTGAAAAATGCTCTAACACAAGCTGAAAGCGATACTTCAAAGAAATATAATAGAGCTAGAAAATGCTCACAGAAAGACAACTGAACTGTCATTAAAGAAATGGAGTCGCTTGGTATGGGAAGACCTTAAAGATTAGGATCTTCAATCTAGAAACTCTGACATCTATTAAATCATGAAGAAGGTGGACAGCATGAAAGCCGAGCTCTCCACAAACCTCAATTATACAAGGTCTAAGGGCACCCTGTGAAGTTTAAAAGAGATAAATTTAGGACAAATAATGGGAAGTGCCATTACTTTATTTATTGGGTAGAGTGCTCATGGAAGTTACACAAGCTGAAAATATAATAGGTTCATAAAAGGTTTAGATAAAAAAACATACAATAAATCAATTCTAGACTATTAAAGGGAATTGGTCCAATATACCATTAATACTGCTTTTATCTTTGTCAAAGTACACACCTCTCCTTGCTCTTTAGTTATATCTTAAGAGATCAAGCTTGAACAATTTTACACTGATATTAAAAAAAAAAAAAAACAAGTGTCTCAGAAACACAGGCCAAATGGTAGGAGTTGGTGTGGTGTATTACTTGGTAGCTAGTTGTTGAATGAGTTGATTTTCAGCAGCCAAGGTGAAATTCCCAAATGAGCATTACTAAATTACGATTTCATATATTAAACCCTTTCTGAGGGTGCATTCTCCTTAAGTGTATGAATTAAATCTTTACATTTAGAGATAAGATCTGACTGGGATATATCTACAAATACACATAAATTCATAAATTGACAAAAGATAAAAATGAACCAAAGGCCATTTCCCTACTAGATATGCACTTTAGATTTTGGTGCACAGAAAGCATTATTTGAAGTATGTTAGGCTCCTGGTGTTGAAGATCTATAAAGGTTGCTTATATCATGGGGCTTGTAACATTCTGAAATGTTAATCTTTGCTACAGAATAAAACATGTTCTTTCTATACTTCTCTCTCAGAAATTGTGATTTGTAACATTTTTATTTAACATCCAGAGAGATAATGTTAGATTTTTCTTGGGTTTTTATGGCAAATTGTTGTTTTCTTATAACACTGCTACACTGCTGTGAATTATTTGTAGAATAATGTTACTAGAACTTGTATACCAAGCATGAAAGCTTATGGGCATTTTTAGCAAAATGGCAAAAAACAAACAAACAAACAAACAAAAAACCTGTGTTTAGAAAACTTAAGATGTCAATGGACAGAGTTAAAAATAATTGCAAACACAAATCACAGAACCAATAAGCATTCAAATTAAAATTAATCTCATGAAGCAGATTCTTTTGGTATATGGCACTGAGATAATATGAAGATTTTTTTCAAAGATTTAAAAGTATAGACAAAGTAAACTCAGTAGTTTTATGGGATCTGAAATGCCAGAACACCATCAGCAAACACTAACTAAAGAAATTATGCTTCCATCAATAAGAGAGGATGCTACACAGCAATCAATATATCAGAAGCTGAACACAGAGTCAGGGAACACCACAAACACCAAAAGGATGACTCACAACATATATGGGAATATTGCTAGGGCTATAGAATGGGCAGACAAGCAGATATTTATAATTTATTGGTTTAACTCCATTGCCACCTCCAGGTTAGCTTACGTAAAGAAATAATAGTTCAGGTTTGAATTGGAAAGCATTTGAGTGTATATTATTACTACCAGTTCATGCATATGAAATGCCTAATATAGTATTTTATTATTTTGTTACCTTATTCAACACTTCGTTTCTTTAATAAGAACTTTCAAAATAGTACCTATTTTTTAAACTTTTTAAATTGTGTCAAAATCCCTTAACCTTGTATTCAAGTTTCTTAATAAATGTAGTTTACTAGACATCAACCTAGCTGGGTTCCTAAAGAACCAATTGATGTCCACATTCCTTCCTGCCTTTGCTCACAGGGGTATATATTGAAGAATGCCAATTTCCTACATGCCTTCCATACATTCTCCAAACCAAGGTTCATTAAGAATGCCATCTTTCCTGCTACTTCAGCTTTCTGACTTACGATTCTTCATACTTACTGGTTTATTATAGTCATTTTGGTGCCTAATTATTCACCAATGAGTACATCTATGTACTACTTTGGTTCTCAAAGACAATGTGTCTCTTACCAGCGTGCTCGCCTAGTACGCGGGAGGCACTGGGTTCGATCCTCAGCACCACATAAATATAAAATAAAACTATAAAAAAAAATTATATTCATCTACTTCAATGAATAAATGCTTGTCATTTTATATATATTTAGAAGACTCTTCTTTTTAAAATTGATTTCTAATCAGTTCATGAGCTCAGACAAAAACAATTCAGTATGACAAACATAATTCTGTATTACAATTCATTAAGGTTTGGATTCCAAAAAGCTCTTGTTTTAAAAGCATGATTCCCAGTGCAGCAGAGTTCAAAGGTGAGACTTTGAGTACATCTATGTACTACTTTGGTTCTCAAAGACAATGTGTCTCTTACCATTTAAATTATATTCATCTACTTCAATGAATAAGTGCTTGTCATTTTATATATATTTAGAAGACTCTTCTTTTTAAAATTGATTTCTAATCAGTTCATGAGCTCAGACAAAAACAATTCAGTATGACAAACATAATTCTGTATTACAATTCATTAAGGTTTGGATTCCAAAAAGCTCTTGTTTTAAAAGCATGATTCCCAGTGCAGTAGAGTTCAAAGGTGAGACTTTTCGGCCATGATAGTTATAGAGTACGAAACTTCATCAGTGGATTAATCTTGATAGATTAATACTTACTTGATAGATTAATAATTTGAATGGACTACTGAGTGGTAACTAGTCAGGTGGGGCATGGCTGGAAGAATTAAGTCTCCAGGTGTGTAGTCTTGGGGCTATATCTTGTCCCTGGCTGATCAAGTGAGAAAAAAAAAAAAACTGCTTTGAGTTTCTTCTTTAAAAAATTGCTTAAAGAAGGAGATAGGGTATATTGTCCAGTGGAACAACAACAACAACAAAAGAAAAACAGCTTTTTTGTGTGTTTCTTGGGTCATGTAATCTCTAAATTACTCAATGATATTATATCTATTTATAAAAGCAAAGCATAATGCATTTTCTATTTATATGATGAATAAATTTTCTTATCACACATTTGCTGATACATGGGAGATGATGTGCCAAATATTTGAATTAGAGATGGAAACCAGAATGATCCTGTTTTTAGGAGGACAATAATATGTAAAAGAAATAAGACATATAAAAGTAACTCTAGGTGAATGGTGACTTATGTAAAGGAGGTTATAAATACATAGTTATGAGTTTTCCAAAGCTATAAAGACATTTTATCCAGTGAACTCAGAGAATGTGTTGTGAAAATAGAATTTGAGGCAAACCTCAAGTAAGTATGAGTTTTAGCAGGCATAGCCTGGGGGCAGACTGACCAAAATAAACATACTGGAGAGATGAAAATAATAAAAATATTAAATGAAATAAGGTGATTCTTCCAAGAACTGAGAACTGATCTATTTTTCTACAATATGAAGTGAATGATAGAAGAGCCAGAGAGCCTAGTTGTAGATCAGATTAGGTGACGACATTTGACTTTTCCCTGGTAATTAGAAATGATGCTGATAAGATACACTAGGGTTTTACAATTGCAAAAAGGGAAGAAAAAAAAAAACACAAAAAACTGAGTTCTTTACAAATATACCTTCATGTAATTCTTATAGCAGGATGGTTAGGAGGCAGCCATGTTATTATCTGATCTAAACAAGAAAATAGGGTTAGTTAAATAGAATCTTTAGCCAAGACCTCCATACTGCTGCCTTGGTGCAGAGATAGGACTCTCTGTAGATGTGATCACCTTTAGGGTGGGAGTAGCTTACAAGTCTGCAGTCATAACCCTCAAAATAGGCTCGTATGAGCACAATGTTGAGTTAGTGAGTAGTAAAACCATCCCTCAAAGAAGACTTTCCTAGATCCTAACATTGGCAAATGCTTCATCTTTAACTCTCCTGATATCCTGTACTTTTATTATTCTATAAAATTATCAGCCTGTCTTGTCATGTCTACTTTTACTGTCTTTTGGAAAAGAGCAAAAGTCATTTGAGGTTAGGAAGTTTAAATATGGTTAACTTTCATCACATCATCTGCCTAACATGTTGCTTTCTTCATAATGGAAAATCAATATGCATTACTAAACTGTTAATTGTAGTAGAAATAGATTAAAAAGAACATATTTAGGAAGGCTTAGAGAGAGAAGAGATACAAACATGAAGGTCATCTGGAAGGTATCTCTATCTGCTGAGTCATCATTCCTTCCCATTATTTGACCTTTTTAATGACCAATGAAGGCGTTTTTACCTTTCAGTTTCTTCTCTACTGCCCTAAAATGACCATACTCCTCCTCCACATTCCCCTGAAACTTCATTCAAATCACAAGCAAATCACTAAATGACTTCCAGTGTATTGGCCTTTATGTTTTCATCTTATTGAGGAAGATTTAATATCTCACCCACACTCATTTCCCAAGTTCCTTGCAAATTCAGTATACTGAAAATTCTAAAGTGTGGCTGACTGCAAAGCAAAAGATTCCGTGAACCTTTTCTGTAGTGTGGAATTAGAATAAAATATAAAGTATCATTCTTTTTAATAAGAAATAGAAGTAAAATGATTAATTGAATAATCCTATTTGAGGAGGAAAGAGTTGAAAGCTAGAGTCAATTCATTTTTAGCCGTAAGTCACTGAAAAAACAATAAAAGCTAAGCAAAAAAGTTGTCTCAGATATAGGTGACTATGAAAATTTCTCATCACTTGAGAAATTTCTTATCACCTTGGACAAATGAGCATGCTATATTTTAGACAAAAATTAAGAAGAAAGTGGAAGTTTCTAGCTGAAGTATTTTGAGTCATTTCTTTCCTTTTATTAAATTTTTTGTTGTAGGTGGACACAATACTTCATTTATTTTTGTGGTGCTGAGGATTGAACCCAGTGCCTCACACTTGCAAGGCAAGTGCTCCACCATTGAGCAACAGCCCCAGCCCCTTGAGTGCTTTCTTCATTTCTGCTCACTTGTGGAGGTGTTTTTATGTTTATTTATTATATTTATGATTGTCCATTTACTATTCATTTTTAAACATTCTGTTTCCACCAATTGCACTAAATGTGAATATGAGGTGATCGAAAGTTTGCATCTAAATTGTGAACATTTCTAAACTCTGAAATACATCATTTTTATTTCTGTCTTGTTTTTGTAGCTGAAATAAATACTGTATAGGTTCATTTGAAATCATACCTGGTAGCCAGGCGCGGTGGCACAAGCCTGTAATCCCAGTACTTAGGGAGGCTGAGACAGGAGGATCGCGAGTTCAAAGCCAGCCTCAGCAAGGGTGAGGCACTAAGCAACTCAGTGAGACTCTGTCTCTACATAAAATACAAAATAGGGCTGGGGATGTGGCTCAGTGGTCGAGTACCCCTGAGTTCAATCTCCAGTACCAAAAAAAAAAAAAAAAAAAAAATCATACCTGGTATGAAGCATTGCAACAACAAAAAAATTAGCTGTATTTTGAGAATAAAAACAAATTGATAGTAATACCTTTTAGACTAGAAGCACTTTTGTTGACTGAAAGAAGCAAATGGGAAGCAAAGCAATCTGTGCTTTCAGTCAGATTATTGGGCTATGCATGAGAAATGACATGCTCTGACCACTTGTTTTACATTAAAAGGTAGTCTGGCCTGCTCAAAGTAGGAGAGAAAACAACTTTCTGACATCAATGAAAACCTCATGACTTTAATACATACCACATGTATAATTTTAAGAGTTTATCATAATAAATCTTGAGTGTTTATTGAGCTCAATTCTGTTAATTAAACCAGATTATCCCCGTGCCTCCCAAAACAGGCAATATGAACAGTGCAGCCTGTGAGACTAAGCTATTCCATATCCCATCTTAGAACTGAAATTCTGCTCAGGCTTTGATGATGATGATGATGATGATGATGATGATGATGACGACGACGCAATGACAAGAAATACTTTAGGGTGTAGCGTATTTTAAATGTAGCTATGAATAGAGATAAATATAGAAATAAAATAAGAAACATTTTTATGTTTATCTATTGCTATAGATGATGTACACTGAAAATTCTTTTTCATAAAATTTCTTTTTTATCTTTAGAAAATAAAGTAAATAATGAGGAGTAAGACCACATAAGCAATCAATGATTTTCCTAGATTTAAATATCTAGGTCACTATTTATGTCCAGTTTCTGGAAAGTAGTTTATTCCTATTTTTAAAAATGTAGCACTTATTTATAAAATTACAAGAGAACACTACAAATTTCACTGAAATGAAAAAGAAATAAAGGATGCTTTATATTTAGTGAATTTGTACACTACCCTAAGTAAATATCAATTATTTTAGTGTTTACTGAAAAATAAAACAAACACATTTCTCTCTCTGAATTTCCAATAAGTCCACAGTAAAACATTTAATGACCAGAATTCACTGGCATCAAAAATGCAAAATGCAGAATAACCATACCAGGGGATGTTAGAAGGGAGTTTTCCTTGGAAAAGTTAAATATTTAAGGAGTCCTTTGAGTTTGTTTGCACCTGGATGGTAAAAGTTGTACCTTGCCTCAAAAAGTTGTTTAAAATGTTTTAGATTTTCTTAATGCAATATTTATTTTAATTCACATAGATAATTAAATGTAATTTATCTATGATCCATTGTTAATGCGATTTTTAATGTTATTGAAAGTTTTCAAGTACAATGT
The DNA here is from genome assembly GCA_004024805.1 of Geosciurus inauris. Taxonomy (NCBI): domain Eukaryota; kingdom Metazoa; phylum Chordata; class Mammalia; order Rodentia; family Sciuridae; genus Geosciurus; species Geosciurus inauris. Next base: position 135,174 of record PVHX01002515.1, read on the forward strand.
TCACTTGGAAAAGAACCTGAATCCAGAGAATATTCTCTAATCACAATGACATGGCCACCAGGTGGCTCCAAACACCGAATTATATTACCTTCCCTCTGGGCAAGTGAATAGAATGTTGTCAGAAATATTAGCAGTGATTTTCCCTATAAATGGGTCAACACTTCAAAAACATAAATTTATCTCAATCCTCTGAAGAAGTTTGAAGTCTAACTTAATGTCATTTTAAACTGAAAACATTCAAAATAACACTGAAAAAGTTTGATGATTCTTTTAGTAGTCTGCACAATTAATAATTCAATAATACGTATTTTCTCAGATTCTTAAATTACATTTTCCACTAATACTACACAATTTTTTTACTTTATTTCCAAATAAATGAAAGAAAAATATATGTAAGTGAATGATCTTTGTCTTTAGTATGATAAAGAATTTTAAAACCAAACAAAAAGTTTGTCTAATACTTTAGCCTTTCAAATTCCTAAAAATAAGGTAGATGTAGATAATAAAATATACTAAATTTTAAAATGTATAAAATTTTAATATAATATGTTAAATTAGTCTTCTTTTTTCAATCAGCTATAGGGTTAAATCATTTAGCCAAATGTTACAGTGAGGCTGTGAACAAAAGCATGCTACTAAATAGCCACTGCATTTAATAAAGATGACAAAAAGGACTATAGCTTTGATGAACATATAATACATGATTAAATAGGTAATAAATGTAAACGAATAGTATGACCAAATAAAAATCCTCTTTACTATATTCAGAAAATTTTATTTGTTGGCTAGGTTTAGTGTTCTCTGCTATGGTGACCTCGCCGTTGAAAGTTGGTGCATATGATAAAGGACCAAGTATTTCCTTTAAGTATGTGAACTTCTAAAACAGATATATTAATTTGTGCTGAGTTATAAATAAAATTGAAAAACAAAAAGGCTGATATAATTCTGACTCTTTAAAATTAAGTTTCATAAAGAAAGATACTTATGGACTCATAAATGTGTATTTTGTAACTTCAGTGTTTTGGTCTGTTTATGTGATCTATAGAAATAATTCCAGATGTGTTTTTAATTACTATGTAGAGTTAAAATGGGAAGAAAAAAAACAGAAACAGTGATTTTAAGCTGATCTTACCATCATCACCTTGAATGTGAAGTGTGAAAAGAATGTATTATCTAAATAAAACCTGTTAAACTTTCCACAGTTTGCAGGTGGTTCTATGTCTTCATCAGACAGTTTCAGGCATCTTGTCTAAGAAATCAGTAGTCCACTGACCTTTCAGCTTACAATATAGACTGCAGAATTATTCTTGAGATTTATAGGTATCAAAACATTAATGGGATTATTTCTGTAATGTTCTACCTTTGTTCGTCATTCTTTTTCTAATTCTCATTACTCTGACCTCAAGAAGGAGAATTTGTGAATGAACTATTATTACAGCATAATCAGAAATGTCTCAGGTTTCACCTGAGTGAGTTCATGCGGCTTATGGAACTCACAACAGTTAGTCTCCATCTTTCTAATGCCTTTTCCTCCTCTGTGCCTGCTTTGGGTCCTTTATATCATTTCAAAAGTCAGGCCCATAAAGTACCTAGTTCATGCAAAGGACATTTGAGAATGCATTTTAAGTTTTCTGTTTGCATTCAACTCATTCAACTCTATGTAATTGACATATTCACAATCACTAGGGAATGAATATATTTATAAGTATTAAATGCAGAGAACTTTCCTCAAGTATAATAATAGATTATATTAAACTCCCTTTCCACCCTCCCCCCAAAAAAATACAATGAAGAATTTATGATGTTCCCAGTAGAACTGATGAGAGTATCAGACTTAAAACACCAAGAACCTACTAACATGGGACAAGTTAAATAGTCAACAAATATAAAGCTGTAGTCCAAGTAATATCATATGATATGGTTACAAGAAAACAAGTTCAATACTAAAAAAACACCATAGGTCACATGAATTTACATAAATTAATAATTATATCAATGAAAATAACAGCAACAGGCAATACTAGGACACCAATTGTGTCTAAGTCATTGTTAGGTACTGGTGTTAGACTTCATAGTAACTGCTTATTTAATCATGACAATTGCCCTATTATGTAAGTACCATCATTAATACCATTTAACAGATAAGAAAACCAGCAATGGTGTTAAATATTAAATAAATGGCAAGTAGCACAGTTAGGGTTTTAATCAGACAGACTGGTGCCATGGTCCATGTTTTTATCTATTAAAGGTCCTTATGAGAGCACTTAGGTTAAGGTCATTACATTTTCTAAGAAAAATAATTTCAGTGTTTCTGGCATGCAGATTTGTCACTGTACACTCTCCTTAAAAATAAAAAAAAAAACCTGAAAATTTATGTAAGAGAGTCTTCTTTCACAGAGTGACTAAGTTTGAAATTCAGGGGCTTCTATGAGTGCCAATTTTTATTACTTGAGATGAGGAAGCCCCTATTAATAACAATTTTTAGTGACAGAACTTTGGAAAATACTTGGCCTTCAAATATGTATTTCTCTGTACACTGCTTATCTTGGATGGGCATATTAGTCTTAAATTTTGGAACTTACTTTGATTGTATATAGTTCCTTGAATCTGCAAGATGAAAATTGGCTCTTGCAAAAACTGAAATGCAGCAGAATCACCAACCAAGAGGCAGATCTTACTGAAGCAGCAATTCACAGTCCATTCTTGGGAACACATTGAATGAATCTGAAGCTACACAATAAAATATCTTGAACCAAACAGCTAACTCACTTTGATATTTTCTTGAAAGATGTCAATTGGCTTTCAATACATTAGTGTACCATCAACAGTATAGGTGAAGTTAGATCCTTGTATTATGCACTTTTAGAAAACATTGTACTGTCATTATATGCATCAAAACAAATATGATGTTATGTAATTTTCATTCAATGCTTCATTGGAAAGTAGGTTTCAGTTTTTTTAATTGTTCATTTTCATATATATGTATGAAACATATTTTCATATATATGAAAATATTTATACATATATATTTTCATGTATATATGAAAATATTATATATATGATTATATATACATATATATCTGAAAAATGCCTGGCATATGATATTTAAATAGTATATGGCAAAATAAAGAAAGAATGAATGAGTGAAACAATATGCTAAGAGTGTTCTTCAATAGTATATAGAACAGATGGCTCAAAGTGAAGGCTGTTGGATAGAAGAATAAATGATTGCTCCATGATGTCTGCTGTCTAATTTCAGTATCTTGAGAAAATGGAAACAGAACATAACTAATGACTTTCTATTATAAATCATAAGGTATTAATTGGGAATATCTCACATTAGAATCTTCCTCTATTAAAGGACAAAATCTGTACTGAATTCTTCCTTACATTTCTGGATGTGACAGAAAGGGAATGTTCAAGGTTACTTTCCTCAAAATGAAGGGAATTAATTAGGAACTAAGGAAAAAATGAGCAAGATACCAGGATGCCATTTGTGTTTATAATAGAAAATGCATGCATAAGAATAAACAGAAATATATGATAGACTAAAATTAAAAGACAATTAACTTAATGAATGTATATTTTTATCTTATCATAGTACTAAACCTCTTTGTACTACCGAAAACAGTAAATTTCCATACAGAGTTTTTGGGAAAAGTGGTTTATATGTGAAGCCTTCATTAATTTACTTCAATGAAGTAGAAGTCTTCTCTCATTCATTCATCTTTCTTCCTGGACCTACCTAGATAGAGGCTCCATCTAGCCTCTATCCACAAAGTGAAGTGAATTAATGCCTTTGCTCTTGTTCACATCACTATTGGGCTTAATTTCAATGCTATAATAGTAAATAATCTAACTACAATGAAAAAAAGTGTTTTCACCAAAGTATCTCTTAACTTAGATTTTAAAGATATTTAATTTCATTACATATATGTATTTAAAATTTGTACATATAGACTTGAATTTGTTTTCAATACTAAATGTGTATTGAAAGAAGTGAGTGAACATTTGTGTTAAAAATTCTGTGGAACTATCTAGTTATTAACCGTCAAAAAATGGCATAAATACTATAATAGGCATAAATACTAGAAGTGATTCTTACAAAATAGTTCTCACTTTTATACTGCATCCATACAAAAAGCTTTATGTCAGCATGGAGAGTGGTCATTTATTTAGTGCAGAAATTCTATAGGAAATCTACACTTCTCATTCAGAAGTGAACAGAAAAAAAAAATGAAAGAAGAGGGAAGAGCATTTCTAAGTACATATCTATACTCAGGATTCAACTTTTAGTTAACCTCTAAAAGAATAATAAGCCTTGGTTGAAGGGGAGATAAAAAAAAAGAGTTGCTATAAGTTCCTGTTGCTAAATTTAGGAGACTCTATAGACAGATGACATCTGCATATTAGTGATTTCCACTCATGATTATATATTTAAAAATCTCTCCGATAACCACATATGGTTGAAGCCCACAGAGCAGGAAAAACTCTCAACCTGCAATTTAGACAGCAGTAAAAAAAAAATATTTATATATAAACTTTATACTTAAGTTAATGGTTAGTCATTGCTTACTGAGTTTTCCTATTTGATGAATAAGTTGACATATATTTAATTTTACCCCCAAAATTTCTGTCCTTTTTTGTCATTACTATAGTAGGTAAATGCTGGTTTTAAAAGCATTCAATTTATATTCTTAATAGTATTAGCAATTGGTTTAAACCAACTGAGTTACAGGTAACGAAACTATAATGTTTTTGTTTGTTTAAAGAAAACGTTTTAGGGGTTGAGGTTGTGGCTCAGTGGTAAAGTGCTTGCCTAGCACTTGTGAGGCACTGGGTTCAATGCTCAGCACTACATACATACATACATACATACATACATAAAGATATAAAAACATAAAATATTTTAGTAAAATAATTTATGAATATAATTTATGGGTTGAAGATTTACATGTTAAAAACAAACACAAGTTTTCAGATAGTTCAATATTTTCAAATCTACCTAAACATAAGTATATTAACTTGAAGTTTATCTTTAGAAATTAAATCACCTTGGGAATCTTATGGTTCCTCATTTGAACAAGAAATTTGATTCAATAATTATGGAAATATTTATTATTTTTAAAATTCCCAGAAGTTACAACGGGTTCAAAGGAAGTTTAACTTATTTCATTTGAAGTGGAGCTATATCAAAAAGGAATTGCTTTTTAAAAGCGTATTAGTATTATACACAAAATTTACTCAAAATTTTGATTACCTAGGCAAATATGTTGATTAGCTTTTATCTATTCAGGTTAACTATCTGAATCCAAACTTTGATTCTTGTTTTTACACATTCTGTAGTAAGACTGTAGAGAATTACCTGAATCATTCAAGTTAAAATATTTACTTTATTCAGCTTGTTGATTATTTTAATTTGCAACACATTCTACTTAACCTGATTATTGCTCCAACTCATTTCCCAAATTTTTAATTGGAAATCAGAAGCAATGGTAGTTCTTTATTCCACAATATTGAGAGTAGACATCTTTTCCCTACATACCAGTTGTTTTTCTTAGATAATAACTAGAATATTTCTTTTCCACAATAAAAGAAAAATCAACATGTCTAATGAAACACTGTTTTCTGGAAATATGAATTTTATATTTGATTCATTTTTAAAATCAAGGCTCCATCAAACTACTTTAATACTTTCTCTTACAGTAAATCAACACAGATCCACAATCAATAACTGATGCACTGAGTATAATAATTCATAACTATGCAGTCTACTGTCTGATTTTTGCAGAAGTAATTCCATTAATAAATGCTGAATTCCCATACTTTCCCTGCTAGTGCAATAAACTATATTGGTGCCAATGTCAACTCCTCAGAAGTATTATAATAAGAATTGCTTTCATTTTAAAGGACATGCTTTAGCCAACTGAACTGTCAAATACTTTATGCTATGATGCAAACGATAATGCAATAAATCCAATGTATAATGTGGCAGATGTTAGAATACTGGTCATAAAAACACAAGATTTACAGAAATATTATCTGATATAGGGCAATATAAAAAAGCACATGGAAAATTTATTCAAGTACTTTTGTAATTATCATAAATGAGCAAACAGGAAAGAGGGAGAAAGGGAGGGAGGAAAAGGCAGAGAGGAGAGAGAAAAAATTACTGCTAAATTTATGAGGATAAATAGGATTCTGAAGTGTTTAGACATGTCATTTAATGCTGAATTTCCTGTTGTGAGACAGTGTTGTAGCCTATCTTATGGCCTATTGCTTAATCTTGTCCTGGAGCTTGAAATGTCATTTAACTTTAATTTATATAACTGCAGCATATAGAGTTTGTAAAATCAAGCCTGCTCTCTAAAAAAAGAAAAAAAAAAGTCATTGAAAATTGAGATCATGTGATTTGGTAAAGTGCTTTCTTTAAAACATACTGAAAAACTCTCAAAGGATATAGATCACTTTGCTGCAAGGGATTGTTACATGAAGGCATTTCAACTTCCCCAAAGCAAGCATTTTCAAGGAAACTTACAAGCTAAAATGATGTAAAATGTTATTTTATTTATCCATTCTTATTCAACTAGCAGTTCTCTCTTTTTCTCTCTTTCTCTCTGTCTCTCCTCCTCCTCCTCCTCCTCTCTCTCACTTTTTAAATTCTACTTCCAATATGGTTAAAGTTTAACAAATGTTTCTTAGTCATATCGAGGTATAGAGGATAAGACAGCACACTGCAACAAAGAAATAGAAAAAAATATATATAAAAGACATTGATTTTAAAAAAGCATCTTATTCTTTAAAATTTTTTTAAAGTTACTTTTTGCAAGACATCACATTGATACTAAAGTGTTAAACAAAAGTTGTCTCCAGAAAATGTTTAAAAACCTGACCTGTCAGATTACTTTAACTGATCAATGTTAATGTTTCATTAAGGATCATACATTCCCAGAAATCTAGAACTTTAATGTGATTGATCTGATCATCTTACAATGCTCATCTCTTAAATTTAGTTGGATTGGGAGGTGAGCAGTAAGGCAGGGAAAAAGCAAACTGGCCTTACATGCTTCAGGCACTATCCCGTTAAACCAGACAATACAACTAGATTATAAAGGGCTCAAGGACTCATACTAAAATGTCAAGTGAGGTAAGGCTGCAATAGAGTCAGAAAGAAAGAAGAGGACAGAGGTGACCCTGAACTGATACTATCTTAGAAAACAAGCATTGCTTCTTGTTTGAAAATTTTCTTGTTGTATTCATGAAAGAAATCTCTAATTTTGAGTGTTGAATTCACTGGATTAAAAGCAAAATGTGTTATATTAATGCTTTATAGACATGATGCAAATATTTTAAGTAGAGAACAAAAAGAAGGAATATTTAAAAACATTTAACTTGAAGACATTTTTTTCTATATGTGTTTTGGGTTACTATAAGTATGACAAAACAAAATTTTCTAGGCAAACCCATTGGTCTAAATAAGTATTATCAAAAGAAAACCAAATTTACATATGTTAAATTTTATTTTTCAGTTATGTGTTTATAATGTTATTTTTGGGATTTGGTTCCTTCCTCCAAATATTCATAATAAATATCATAAATTACAATTATAGCAATGCTAAATCAATTTTATATTTGTTCAGTATAAATCTAACAAGAATAAGGGACTTTTTCTTGCTACTTGATTTTTCATTTCTGTCTCTTTTAAACAGTACTATTAAATATAATGTAGTTAGTAAATTGACACTTTTAAAACCCTATTCCAAAAAATTTGGGGGGTAAATCAATAGTAGTGTTCAAAACATACACCTGAAACTCAGATCAAATATCTGAATGAAATTAGTTATAGTTGGCATAAATAATTTTTATATTTCTCTCTATATACTTTGCTTCAGTAATTTACAAGCACTTTTAATGTGGCAATAGTATTAGAATGCAATCTACATAGCAAAAATAAAAACACATGGTGGCAAATATTTTTAAAGCCCTAGAGCTAGAATATAGTTGAACTAAATCCCCCATTTGTATTAATTGCTTACTGTGCAACATTGTTACTGATAATAACACTTAACAAAAATATGGTTCACTTTGCTGCTGAATCAGCATTATCAGAGCCACTGCTGTTCCTGTGCTGCAGCCTAGTGGAATGAATCGGTATAAAAATGACATATTCCAGGAGGACATGGTGCTATCACTTGCGGCAAAGTAGGTTAAGAAACATAGGAAATCAGTCATATGGCAAGGAATCCCCCAGATAACATTCACTTTGCTTAGTTATTTGTTTCAATGAGAAATAAAGTGAAGGTCAAGGACTTCACCCTATATTCTCATCAGGGTTCACATATTTTGCAAATTATCTTTCCAGTTTCAAATATTTTAATTTTAACATGAAAAAAAATCATTTTTCACTTGAACTTTCTTAATAATGTGCCAGAAATGTGTATCTTCCTAGACGGAAAATCGTTTTTTTTTTTTTAAAGAAAATCTCAGTGTAAGTAAAACCTAACAGTAAAATATTAAACTGAAACCTATATAGTATGATTTTTCATAATAAACATTATTTTTAATAAATATCAAGCAATATCACCTGGAGCTTTAATGAGGCACCAGGTAATTTAACCATTACTCTCACATATATGCATACATACATGGGTTCTCATACATTTTACATTCTGTTTTCCCATTTCCTTGGTTCTCCCTACCCCAACATCAAGTGAATGGAATTCTATTATTTGACTGGAGTCAGGGAAGGCAAAGGCATTCACCAGGGAAGTCAATTTGTTAGCAGCAAGTATTTGAAACCAAAGAAGTATCTGATTTAATGAAAGCAGACACTGACTCATACTTTAAAAACACAGCCAAGGAGGAAAAAAAGATAGCAAATGAAAGGAGCATTTCTTTATATTTTTATCATCAGAGTGGCTTTGCATTTGATGTGTCCCTCAACCAGACACAGGCTGTTGATATTTGTTCACTTACCCATCCCTTCTCTCCTCCCTTCCCACATAAGTCCCTATTTGCTTATGCATTGCACATTGAATACATATGTGTCACATTTAACTACACTGGGGGCAAAGGTGCAACTTATTTACTCATTTTTCTAAGCTGTAACCTCTTCCTTTTTTCTTCATCACCTTTACTAAAAATGAACATGCAGCTCTGTCAATGACATAATGTTTTCATGAAAGTTCTACTAATTAAAAATCCTCACCATACCAGACCTAAAAAATGAGCACACTCTTGCCAAGTGTTATTCACCACAGAGAAGCTCTTGTAGCTACGTTTTAAAGAAATATAGAGAGGGGGATGGTGTGAAAGGAAAAAGTCTACTAACATATGCATTGAAGTATAACAGCTGTCAGCATCAGAGGGACAGATTATTTTTAATATAGATCCTTCAAGAGAAAAAAATAAGAAAAAATAAAAAGCCTGAGAAGTAATGGATGTGCAGATTTGGATAATAAAAGCTTTTACTGGAATGAAGGACCACAATTATAGGAAACAGATCTGCTTTTCTGAAAGCAAAAGATGATAGGTTGATTTTAAAATGATGTTTGTCTTTGAGTGTACCTATAGACTCCCCTTTTTTAATGATAAAGAGATAGCAGGTTTTTATTGTGGTGGCATAAAAACACTTTCAGACTACTGTTTTTACCCATACTTACAATGCTATCAATAGTTACTTGTTGGAGACAGGCATTTAGACAAACAATATGCTGCATTAATTTAACACCACATAAAATATGGATTTTATTGCAGCAGAGACAATAAATGCTGCAACTGCTGACTACATGCATTAATCCCCTCTTAATCTAGCCCCCCCTCATACTTCTGACTTAGATGTAAAATGAGAATATAGGCATAATGCCTATTTTATTTCTGATGAATGTCAATCTACTGTATATGTAGATGCTTAGTGACCACTGACAGCTTCAAGGAATCTCTTTTGCCTGTCATCTCTCTTTATATTGAAGATACAATGAATAAGTGCTGAGTGAATCCATTCATATGGAATGCAAAGTAATGTTAGGTGATGTTAGAGTTCACAGCAACAATGTTCTTTCTTAAACTGATTTTTAAAATAAACAAATATGAGCATGACAAATTATACTCTACAATTTTTTTTTTAGCATTTGTTCAGAGTGAATGAATTTGCAAACTCTAATATCAAGATCTACTGTTGAGCATAATATATAATTTATCCAGTTTTGCATTACCTATACAGATATGCCAAACAGTTTTTCTGGAATCTACTATAAAGAGTTGTATTGTTGTTTATTAAAGGTAATTATTTTGAAATAATTGTTAAATACAACTTAAAAACAAACATATCTCCCCCAAAGGAGGAAAAGGAAAAGACCTTAAGGGAGTTAAAGAAAAGAGGTGAAGTCTTCCTACCTTTTTTATCAGCTTCTGGATAGCGGAAGTTGGTTCCAGCCAAAATAACCCTGGAGAAATTGTCACTATGTCCCCTTTTTGTTTGTTTTCTGCTATTATTTTCTATCACTGATTCTACTTCAATCTAACTCAAGCTTTCTCTCAGCATCACTTTTAACTCTGGACGGCAGGGAACCGAAGAAAACGGGGGCGAGCTCTCTCTCTGATTGGCTTTCATTCAGTGCTTCTGATTAACGGGGGGGGGGAAAAAGAAGAAAGAAAGAAAGGAAAGGGGGGGAAGCCTTAGCTCACACGGAGAGAAAGGTTCTGCTGATAGAGCTGCAGCACTCGCCATGGGAAGGTTAGAGACGGGGAAGTGCTTGCTTCTGCGAGCACACAGCGATTTGCAAGTGAATGCAAGGGGAGGGCGCATCCGAGAGGAGGGCTCTGCTTGAAAGGAGTCCCCTCCCCCGCAGGGCAGAAAGACTCTCTGTTTCAAGCTAAGGTAATCAGCCCAATCTAATCCTCCTGTGTCCGTAATACAATCCCAGGAACAGAATTCTGCAATTGCTTCTTGCAATTTTTTTTTAATAGATACTTTTTTTTTCCTTCTAGCATGTATTTTCCTGTACCATCCTGACACTACACTCCCAAGTATTAACGGGAGCGCCAAGTCAAATTGCCATCAGACCTGATGTGTTACAAGATTGATAGTTGTTGCAGTTGGGAAATGTTTATTTATTTGTATGTTTTTAGTGAACTTTCTCTTCTTGATTCTCCAATTACCTTTCTGTTATTGTTGTTTCTTATTGTCATGAGAAAATACCGTGCTCATAATTCGGAAGTCTTATCGGCTTAATCTTACCAGCTTTGCACTTAAATATTTTATAGATAAAATGTTTTATTAATAATTTAATATGTAATTAGTATTACTAAAATATTTAGATTTTGGACTTGATCTAGTCTCTTTTGTCTTAACTTTTATTTATCATAAATATGAATTTCATACCCTAATTAGTCTATGGACAGATTTAAATAGATTTGAAGGGTTCTATCTACTTATCAGCCATGTAATTGTTTGACTCCCTATTTATCTATCACTATATTAAATTACAATCAACCAAAACCTTACCAAAGGATGTCAGTATAGCTCCACAAAATAATTAACACCTACACATTTTTCTGGCAACACATAGTTTTCCTTATAAAGTGCCATCCATAAAAATAATTATGTATATTATACATAATTTAATACATTCATATGCAATAGTTAACTTACAATATGTAATTATGTAGAGAGAGTAGAGAGATTATAAAGATCATCTTGTCTATGAGTTTTTAAAGCAAATAATAATGTTCAACCAGATGCAGTGGAGCATGCCAATAATCCCAGGGGTATGGGAGGCAGATGCAAGAGGATCAAAAGTTCAAGGCCAGCCTTAGCAATTTAGTGAGGTCAAGACCCTGTCTCAAAATTACAAATTTAAAGGAAGTGAGGATGAGGGTGTTGCTCAGTGGAAGGCTGCCCCTAGGTTCATTCCCAGTACTATTACTTCCCTATAATTACTATTACTACTACTAATGGTAATAATAATGCTCAGACTGTTAAATGTTTTGCTAACTAGTGGCAGAATAAAAACTAAAATATTAGTATTCCTACTTCCAATCTAGCACTTTTGGGGGGATGACATACTACCTCTTCAGTATCTATTTGATCATTGTAACCATCAGGAGGTCCCTTATATAATCACATAATGAAAAAAGAAGGAAACAAACCTGGGTTCAGTGGGTGAGGGTGAGATTCTAAATTCAATTCTGAAGAAGATATAATGTATCACAAGGTTATTATATGATCAATGTTGGTACCTAGTATTATATTCAGCATACCAAACATTTCCCCTCAGCTAAATATTTGTTATACTTAGAATTTTAAAATTATTTAAATTTTTTAAATACAAGGATCTATAAAATTGTTTAGTAATAATAGCTCTAGAATTCTGACAGTTGTCTCTGAATCATTTGCCCATAGTTTTTTCAACAAGATCCTTTCATTCCAGGGCTTATATATATGTCAATAGGGTGTGTTTGTGTCCTGTATATAATAGTAGTATTTATAAAGTTGGCTTCCAAGAGAAATTTCAAAATCTCAGACACAGTGAATTATATAGTGTTTAATTAAAAGCAGTAGATGAGGTGCACACACAAACATTTGTTACTAATATCAGAATAAATGTATGTATAATATGAAAAAATTGGATTATATTTAAATGGCTCTAATTAAGAAAATAACCAAAGGCTGAGATCTGAACTAAAATTCAATTTTCTTAATTGGAATACATACAGCAATGAAATATTATCAAAGCAAGTTTTTTAACATAAATTTCTGAGTTTCTATGATTGCTCTGCCTCATGCAGTCATCAGAAACTTAGGTTCTTTGTCTAGATGTTCAGTGTTTCTGAAGAGCTGAACTCATTTATATGCTATGAGAGAAATCACTCCACATCTATATTCTGAAAGAGGAATGAAATGGAGAATGTTTCCTTCCATTCAAAGATGAGACCCAGGTGTACACATCATTTTTATGATTGCATTGGCTGGAACTGAGACACTTGGTAACAAATTGTTGCTAGGGAGGCTTGGAGAAGTAGTATTTACTCCGGACAAATATTTGCTCCCATAACTTCACTGGTGCTCCTAGAGAAGGCAATGACAGAATTGGATACAAATAAGAGTTCCTGTTACATCTGTGTATCATATGGTAGTATATTATATACAATACTCTTTTATAGAGAATATAAACTTTTATTCTCATTTAAAATTAAAATTCTGGCAATGTTAGTGATTAATATGCATGCAAAAATAATTATAATGATATTTTAAAACTTTGAAGTGCAAAAAATAATTTGGCATTTTTTGCATTCTCTTTTAAGATTAGATGACATATTTAACAAATGGTTAGCAAAATCAATGTATTCCAACTTTTAGAAAATATATAAATATAGGGGAGAAAGAAAAGTGGAGCCTTTGAAAAATGAATGTATTAATACTCATCACAAATTCCTTAATGACCTCCTTGTGAAAGTTCTTCATAATCTGTACCTGAGATCATATGTCGTCTTATTGAATGTATGCTTTAGAAATCAAGATTGAAATAAAAAATAAAGAGAACATTGGTTAGAAATTAAACCCTTGGGGAAAGATTTTGTTTTATTAAAGCTATATTATTTTTCAATTCTTTCTGTATTTTACTCTACCAATGAATTAACTTGAGATTCTACAAGTTTTCTTATTTCTTTTGAGTTTTGCTTGCAAATCCTATGTAAACCAGTCTTGTGAATTAGATAAAGCTTCCCCATAGTCATCAATGTTAGGAAATGGTAAAGCATGAAAATTGAAATGAATGAAAGTGTAAAAACTAGAGGAAACTCTTTATGAGTGGAATGAATAGGTCAGTACCTCAAAAAAAAAAAAGTCCTTTGTTGTGAGGAAAAACTACATTTCACTAACATCAAATATATTCTAGTAAAAACTTTTGAAATTATATTTCAGTATATGATTTCTAAAACCACATGTAAAATTACACAAAAGTTACCTTTTAGTTATCATAAAGCACTAGATATTGGAGAGCATACTTTCATCGCCATAATGATGCCTCTGAAGATGGACCTTTGTACAAAAGACTAAGTTTGATTAAAATCAATTAAGTAAAATAATCTTCCATTCCATGTGGAATTATTATAAGTCTAAATATTGTTAAGCAGTTGCCAAACATAACTTTGTAAAGTGCAATTTGCTTAAAAATTATTTCTAAAAAATAGCTGCTCAGAGAAATACAAATGGCCAACAAATATGTGAAAAAAGTGTTCACCATCTCTAGCAATCAGGGGATAATAGCAAATCAAAACTAGGTTTATATTTATCTCACTTTAATCAGAATCACAATCATTAAGAATAAAAATAGCAAAAGCTGTTGAAGCTGTGGGGGGAAAGTACACATATATTGGTAGGACTGTAAATTAGTACAAACACTTTGGAAAGCAATGTGTCTTTTCTTCAAAAGACTAGGAATGGAATCAACATGAGACCCAGCTATGCTATTTCTTAGTTTTTATCCAAAAGAACTAAAATCAGCATACTACAATGATACAGACACATCCATGTTTATAGCAGCCCAATTCACAATAACCAATCTATGGAACCAGCCCAGATGTCCAGATGCCTGTTGAGAGATGAAAGAATGAAGTAAATATTGAATGTATTGAATATATGCCTTAGAAATCTCTCTCTAGAGAGAAAAAGCGAAATTTACTCAGCTATAAAGAATGAAATTATGGCATTTGCTGGTAAATGGAACTGGAGAACATCATGCTAAGTGAAATAAGCCAGGCTCCAAAGTCAAGGGTCTACTGGTTTATCACAAGTGAAAACAAAAATAAAGGGGAAAAAAAGAGGAAAAATCATAACAGTGGAGGGGAGATAGTGGAATGGGAAGGGTTCTCTTTCTATAGGTATGAGATGAGAGTAGAAAATATCCACAGTGCTTCACTCCTCACAAATATAAGGATGGAAAGCATAATTTATCATAGTTTGTTTGATCCAGCCGTTTTTTTTCACCAATCTCCTCCTCATCTGTCTATGGTAGAGTTTTAGAAAGTTAAAAATTACATTTTCATTGTCACTAGTGATCATGTTGGGAGTACGGGGTGATCCATATCATTTTTTTTTTTCAGTTGCCCTCATCAATCTGAATTATAAACTGAACTAAACAAGAAGAAAGACAAGATGCAAGACATTTAGTTTGCTCTGTAGATGAGCTGAGAAAACATTATTTTGCAGTCCACATTACTTCAGGCTATGGTGGAAGCATTTGGGACAAGAGCAGGGGAGATGGCGTTCTGTGGCCTAGTTCTTCTCTTCCTATTTATGTTGTAAAATATCTACCTTCAAAATTATGTTATTTTTTTCCTAAAGATGCTAGAGTGATTAGATTTTAAGCAAAATTAACCTGTTACTGATATTTCTACTAATTAAATGTACCTCAACATTTCTTAGCTCTAGAAGTTGAAAATGGAAAGAGAAAGGATGAAATCGGGGGAAAATAAGGTTGAAAAAATTCAACTACTCAGTGATTGTTTTGAAAAATACATTTATTCTGCAACACAATCAAGAGTTAAAGAAAATGTGATCTTACATTTATTTATTTTTTCCTCTTGCTCCCTTCCAGTTATAAACCATCATGCTCTGGACATTTAAGTTATAAAGGTTGCTGTGTGTTTCCTTAACTTTTTTAGATCAAATCTGAATTATATTGCTTGATATTTTTCCTACCACTTTTAATTTAAAAATTTTTAATGTTTTGGTTACATTTGAAAAGATTTATAAGTAAATTGACTACTATCTTCATAGCAAATAGAAAAAATAGATTGAATAATTCTCATATTGATTGAAAACTAAATTCTTACTCAAACAGACTGCTTCCATCCATATCTCAATACAGTTAGTGGTCTGTTTTAAATTTTGAGACAATAGTGAAGTTAAAATAGTAAAAAAATGAGTTTTATATTGTCTAGTTAAGATTTATCTTTATGCTTGAGGAAGTGAATGAAAGAAATACCTTTGGAATTAAAAAGTATGGTGGAGAAAAACAAATCACAAATCTAATGTGTTTGCAATTGCATTTAATGAGCATAAAAATAAACTTTTATTTTATGTTTTATTTTAGGTTGCACTTTTAGTGAAGAGACTAGATCTTATTGCTAAAAGCAGTTTTCCAATCAATATTGTCATTTTGAAAAGGTATTCTAAGAATTCTTTGAATGTTTTTAAGAAAAAGGTAATATTTTAAAGTGAGTTACCTATTTATTATTTTACAAAATAGACAAACCACATATAGTATTTTTATTTATTCACTTTACAAATATCATTTCTTTCTTCCTACTTTCCTTCTTTTATTATTACTAAGAACAGTTAGTTGTATGGAATCTACCCTACCTAACAAATCAGCCTTAGCAGCTTCATGGACACTGTCAGAAAACACAAGACTCCTAATTCAGGCACAACGGGGACAGAAAACAACATGACTATTTTAGTCAGCTTTCTCAACACCATGACATAAGACCTGACAAGAACAATTAGAGGAGGAAACTTTTATTTTGGGGTTCACAGTTTCAGAGGTCTCAGTCTACAGACATCCATTTCCATTCTTTGGGTCCCAAGGCATAATAACATCATGGCAGAAGTGTGTGGTAGATGAAAGCAGCTCAGGACTTAGCCCCATGAAGTAGTGAGAAAGAGCCCTGCTCAACAAGGACAGAATATATGCCCCAAAGGCACTCTGCCAATGACCTACTTCTGTCAGCCACAAGGTACCTGCTGACAGTTACCACTGAGTTATGCTCTATTGCGGGGATTAATGCACTTATTAAGTTGTGGCTCCTATAACCCAATCATTTCACCTCTAAACCTTCTTGCATGAGCTTTTGGGAGACACCTAATATTGAAAGCATTACAATGACCATATGTTTGTCTCACTTTTCTTTGTTCCCCTTACCTCCTCAATAGCTGGGATGAGCACAAATGAATGTTTTATATGCAGTGAATTTTCATTTTAGCTGAAGGACCCCAACCTTAGGAAAATTACTTTTTGTTTTGTTTTGTTTTAATGAGCTTTGAGAAAAACTTCCTCAATTTTGCTTCTAAGGGAAACAATTTGTTTTATTGTATAATGTGTTAATCTTTCCTCTACTCTGGTAGAACACTCTTTCTATCACCCAAGATTTTCCAAATACAAATGTCCTTAAGAAATATGTTAGCGAAAAAGGAAATCAGTAGAGAAACAGGAGAGAACTAGAAAATTGTCTCTCAAGACTATTGTTTACAAATCCAATGATTTCTATGTAAACTAACTTCAATTAAATGTAAGGGAGTAGCTAGTGCAATGATGATTCATATCATTTGTCATAATACTCTATAAGTACAGATGATGTTTGTTTTAGAATATTAGCAGAGCTATAACTTATGTAATTTAAGTAGACCACAAATGTTACTTACTCAGTGGAAACCGTCAACCTCCCTTCCACATTTTAGGTGACAGGTGATGTAAGATCCAGCTGCCTCATTAGCAAGTGTATTTCTTCTTGTTACTGTTTCTAATATACTCATATCATGGGAACTTTATATTTTATCTTTCCTTCAACCAGATATTAACCCTGACATGAATTAAACATAGCAAAAGCTACTATAGTGCCTGGCTTATTGCACTTAGTATAGTTTCATCCATGATATCACAAATGTTTCCATTTCCTTGGTTTTAAAGACTGCATAATACTCCCCTGCATATTCCATCCACATTTTAAAATCCATTAATCTCTCTCTTTTTTTTTTTTTTGGTACAGGGAGTTGAACTCAGGGCCACTCGACCACTGAGCCACATCCCCAGCCCTATTTTGTGTTTTATGTAGAGACAGGGTCTCACCAAGTTGCTTAGCACCTCGCTATTGCTGAGGCTGGCTTTGAACTCATGATTCTTCTGTCTCAGCCTCCCAAAGTGCTGGGATTACAACTGCGCCTGGCTATAATCCATTAATCTCCTGATGGACACATAAATTGCTTTCAAATCGTAATGATTGTGAATAAGGCTAAAATAAATATGGAAGTACAGATATCCCTTCAACACACTGATTTCAACTCTTTGAGATATATGTCTAACAGTTAGATTAGGGGATTATATTATAATTTTATTCCTTGTCTGTTTTGGAGAAATTTCGTGTTATTTTAAAAATCTTTGCACCAATAATATGTATTTTCGTGTATATGTGGAACCCAAAAAGTCAATTTTAAAAAAGAAAGTAGAGAAGTATTTACTAGAGGCAGACAGGGATTGGGGTGGAGAAAAAGTAAAGGATGTGAAAGGAAATATGCTGATCAAAGGAAACAGACTCAATAAGTTTTGGTGACCTACTGGATTAGACAGTAGTCATAGTTCATAATAACGTATTTTATTTTTTAAAATTTGTAAAATGTTAGATTTTTTAATATTTCTGCCACAACAAAATAAAGGATAAGTTGAAGAAGTGATAGATATGTTAATTAGTTCGATTGGATCTTTCAGCAATGTATACATAAAACATCATACCACACTGCACAAATATGAAGAATTTCTATCTGTCATTATATTCACATCCACCACCACAACAACATGTGGCTAGAGAGGCTCCAGATCCAACACAGCCATGGAACCCAAAGGTGAAAATATTGAATAATAACAAGGTGGTTTTCAGAATGTGAAGTTCGACTATCATAATAGTCTATGAAGAAAATTTAATAAAGCTACTTTAACCTAATTATTCTCATGATTTTATTTTCTCAATTCACTTTGACCCAGCAGAAAGGTACAAAACAAGGTCATTCTTTTTATAATTTTATATTTGCACAAAGATATTAAACATGTAAAAATGTTGTTCCTTAGTGCTTCTTACTCTTGAAGCTATTTCCACTATTCTGATTCAAATGGTGAGAAAAAGGTAAAGATGAAATTTTATTTTATAAAGTTATAAACTCTGATCTCTATTTGATTTTTCCTAACCTTTTCACTCTTTTTCCTCCTTCTAAAAGCATGTAACAGCCCTTACACACAGTCCAAGCTCTGGCAGAAATATCCCAGGTAGTACATGCTAGCTCTGTGGAATGCCACTCAAGTTTTCCCGCCCTACAACTTTCTGAATGTGTCCAGTGGGGAACTCACTGACACCAGCCACATGTCTTCCCTATCTCTTAGGAAAACTTTGCAGATGAGTAGACTTTCTATCTCCATAACCAGTTTTATGACTGGTTAAAAATAGTTCTCAAAATGCAGTCTAGCCACAAATAGCATTAGCTTAAAAACTTCTAAGGTCTCATCTCAAACCTGCTAAATCACAAACAATGGAGTGCTGTCCTCATTTTGTTTTCAAAAGTATCAAGGTGATTCTGAGAATAAAAATTGCAAAAAACTTCTTCCCACATTGCTTTAAGGTAATGGAAAAAATTAAAACTCATAATTTATAAATGAGACATTTGTTTATGCATCACTTATTATTTTAACGACTATATATCTTATGCAGAATCATTTTAAAACATCATGCTATTTATGAGATTGTGAAGGAGAGCTATAATCATAATTCTGTCTAAATAAGAATTTAACCATCGAACGAGAGAAACAGAAATTAAGACAAATGATACTCAAAAGTAAATGAAGGGGAAGAAAGGAAGGAATTTTGCCAAGTGAGTGATGAATGTAGAAGTAGTGACTCTCGAGATTCCAAAATAGACTGTTACAAATCTGATGAATGTCAGCTTTGGTTTTCATTTCAGCAGTCAACATGCTAGGGGAAGAATGACAGTGAAAATTCCAGAGATGTGATGCTCCATCTGAACAGAGAGTTGATAATACAAACCTACCAGAGTTTCAGAGCGAACAGACTAGAAGGAGGAGGGGCTCTTAATTCCTTTTTGATTTGCAATGATGATGATTGCTTGCTTTCCATACAAATATCTATCCTTTCCCTAGTTCCTTTAGTGATAATACTTGCCCTGTATAATCCTCAGAGCTTGACATTATGGTAAAGAAAGAGTAGGGAATGAGAGGACAAAAGGAAACAGGAGAATTTTTTTTTATAAAACTCAATTACAAAAATAAAATAAACCAAAATCTTATCCCTTATCCATAGGGACAGCTTTATGGGTATGTATTCCACATAGATGCACAGGGCCACCTCTTGGTTTACTTCTCTTGTATACTTAAATTTCATAATTATGTTTTTGAACAAAGTGCTTCACATTTTCATTCAGCATTGCAACACACAATTTTGGAACTGAACTACTTATTGACTCATGATAATGTTCAAGTATTGTGATAGCATCTGTGGAATAAAGAGGTCTTGTCACAGGACAATGTTTGAACAGCAATCAATATTGACATTTAACAGACAAACGTATTGATAAATCTGCTAGGCATTAGTAAACAAGAAAGAAAATCATACTTGACTTCTATTAAGGGGTTTCTAATGTCAAGTCACTGGTGGCTTCCATGAAATCAGAATGTAAAATTTCATGATTCCTTATATTTACTCATTCCCCAGTTATGTGTGGAGTAGCTGAAATGTTCCTAACATTTCACTTAATACTGGGTATGTAATGATAATCAATGGCTCACTGAATTCTCAACTTCATGGAACTCATGCTATAGTGGAGAAAATAACAATTATTTGATTATCTAAGTGATTTTACCAATATGCATGGTGATAAGTGCTCCAAAAGGTAGCTATTGTTTCTATTGCTGCTCATAAGGGTCTTGATTTAACTGAGGGAATGATAGAGTTGAGGACCTGAGAAAAGCATCAGACACATTTCCTTGATGTAGTGAGGTTTTGAGTGAAATTAAAAGTGTGGTGAAATGCCCTGCATCCCAGGGATTTATAGGAAAAATAAATTTGTGTTTTGCCTAGTATCACTTACATACTACCCCTCTAACACCCAATTGTCCAAGAAAATTCATTTACTCTCAATATCTGGAACCATTATCACAATGGAGAGATAACTAATTTATCAGATATATTATGTATATAAATACTGTTTTAGTACTTCTTCCTCATGCTATGAGTAAGTGGAATAAAGAAAAAAAAAAACAGACTTCAACTATTACTACTATGTGTCAAATATTACATCTATCAAGCCCCTGGGAAAGTATTTAATCTTTGTCAGCTTTTCAGCATTAGAAAAGTGAAATAAAAACAAAAACAAAACAACTGTTGAATCATTTGTTAATTGTGTGGTATCAGATCATATTTCAAGAAAACCAAAGGAAAAAGATCTGCATTGGAATAATTTGTTTATACAGTGAGATATGCCAGATTTTTTGGTAAAGATCTATTATTTATGATTATTTTATAATAATAACAGTCCCTTCATCAAAGTACACTTTGACTATAAAAGCACCAATATTGAACAAGTATTTAGATAACAAGTATTAATAGTCAATATTCCACTGGATATAAGATCTTTAAATATTTTTGCTTAACATTTTGCATTTCTTATCTTAAATCAATTAAAGAAAATAGATGAAAAATCTTTGAAAAATATAAAGTCAAAACAGAATTTAGGTTATTTGTTTAAATCATTAGCAGTTCAATTATTTCCTAATTAAAATATTAAATTAAAATTTAAAAACAATATATCAAGGTGTAACTTATCGTTTGTGAAAGATTTCTGTAAGTTCTGCTCCAGGAGCCCAAAATTTTTATGTGCACCTGTTTATCAATGCTATATTTTAACTTGTAATTGTTGTAGTGTAGTTAAATTTTCTTTCTCCAAAATAAAAAGAAAGTAAGTGTTGGGGGAGGGGTAGGGGGAGATAGGGAGGGCGCACAATATCATTTATCAAAATGAGTAGGGATAAACAGAATTCCAAACAGTGGGAATAACTTATGGCCTTTTAATGTTAGTTCATCTCAAGTAGCATAACAGTAATAAAACTCTTAAATATATTTGCATAGACATAATCACAATATTGCAGTTACACAGCATATTTGAAGATTGCTATTGTGACTTTTTTTAATCCAAGAGAATTTCCTTCTCCATCTTCACCCTGAGCTGCTTTTCTCTCTTGTTCATACTTCCCTTGATAAACCTTGCAGATGTTTGTCATTTTTTAAGAAGTTTATGCTCATTCTAATGTTAATTCACTTAGATTTGAGGTTCCTGATATCTGCATTGGGATCTAGAGGAGAGCATAGCAAGGAGAGAAGGCGTGAATTGCGAAGGAGGGGCAGAGGGCCTGAACATAGTAGAAGAGAGTCGAATTCAAATGGAAAGCCCAGTATAGGAAACTCCACGTTTGGCCTAACCACTGCGGGCCTGTGGTCCTGTGTTGGGAGAAGTAATAGTCACCATTAACCGTGGGCTCTTTCTTTTCATAGAGCATGGATGGAGAATAAGGTGAACTATACTAAAATAGGAGTTTATGATGCACTATCTCATCATTTGATCCTAAAACCCCACATATATTCCTAAGTACCTCTACCATTATCTCTATTATCAGTACAATCCATCATTTCATTAATATAAAATTTTCTTCTAATTTATCTTAAAGAAAATTATTCAAGAATAGAAACAATTAATGAAATTATAAAATTAATAATGTAACCACATTCAGATCAGACAATTTAAATATTTGGTTTTTAGAAGAGTCAATGCAGCTATGTAATATATGGACTTATTTCAATTCGATACAATACATATTCATATGTAAATAGCCATGTGGTATCATGAACCAAAGTGAATTGCAATTATCAATGACTAGAGCTTTGAAAATATGTGTCAGGATGTTTAGCATTCTATCATTTGTGTTCACCTTGATGGTTTATGCTTTTTGGTATAGGCAAGGTTTAAAAGCCAATAGAAAGACAGACTTAGATGTTATTTGCATTTAATCCTTGAACAATAATAGAGTTAAGTTAAATGGTAAAAGTTAGGATAGGTTTATAACTGTAAAGAAAGTAATGAATTAAGATGATAATTTAATTATTTCAGTGAGGGTTAACATTTTTCAATTGGAAGACAGTGATATACAGTACTCTTAGCACAAAATATTTGGACTTCTAGTTCCTCTTTCTTATACACTGGGCTCTTGAGAGCAATCTATTTTAGAGCTAATATGCTGCTGTGGTAGTTAAGTGTTTTTTACAAATATAAATTTCATCTGGTTAAAAACTTCCTGTACAAGATTTGTTGATTTTTATTTACTTAACATATTATTTCTTGGGTGGATATAGGACACAGGGCAGCTTGCAGATAGATTGCTATATGAAAAATATATGACATATGTTATCCTACTACACTTACTTTAATTCTAGTCTATTCAAATGAAATCACAAATGTCTTGAGTAATATTTACTGCTTTCAATATTGAGTATAATATTCCTGGTCATAAATATTCATTTTACTTATTAAATATACTTGACTCATATATTCATTTAACAAATACTTCTTTTTAATTTAAATTAATTTTTTATTTATACATAAAACCATTAAATGTGCACATATTTATGAGGTAACTTGTGACATCCCAATATGTTTATGTAATGTGTTAGCCAGTTTAATCATATCAAATTTCTCAAATAGGTATAACTTATTTTTGGTAAAAGCATTCAAAATCCAAGGCCTTTTGAAACATACTACATTATTATCATCAATAGTCATTATACTATACAATTGCACATCAGAAACACAACTTTATACTCCTAACTATAAGTAGTACCCACTGACCAACCTTTCCCCAGCCTCTGTTAACCAACAGTCTATGCTCAACTTCCATGAGATAATCTTTCCTAGACTATACATGACTCAGTTCCTATGTCTTTTTGCGTGTCTATTACTTAACATAATGATCACAGGTTCTGTTTGATTTATCACAAATGACAAAGTTTCACATTTTGAAAAAGTTGAATAGTATACAACATGGTATTATATGTACTACATGTGTTTTTATTGATTCATTAGTTGATAGACACACACTCAAATTGTTTCCATTTCTTGACTATTGTGAATAGTGCTGCAATTAATATAGGCATTCAGATGTCTCTTCTACATACTAATTTCACTTCCTTTGGATGTACAAACAGGAGTGGAATTGCTGGGTAATCTAATAGTTCTATTTCTAATTTTTGAATAACTTCAAATTGTTTTCCATAATCGCTATTCTAATTAACATTTCCATCAAAAGTGTATGTTTTAGTCAAGGTTTTCTAGAGGAACAGAATCAACAGGAAGTATAATTATAAAAAGGGGATTTATTAGGTTGGCTTACACAACCAGAATCTGGATAGTTCACAATGGCTGTCTGCAAGCTGGAGATCTGGAAGAATCAGTAGCTGCACATCCAAGAGGCTGAAGCCTCAAAACAAAAGCAATCAATGGTGCTACCCTAGTCCAAGAAGCAAGGTTTCTGGAAACTTCCTGGAGAATCACTGGAAGTCTGCTTTGGAAGAGAGAAGCAAGAGTCCCATGGCTTCAGACAATCACAGCAGGAATCAAGAATCCATTCAAAGACTAGGGATATAGCTCAGTTGGTAGAGTGCTTACCTTTCATGCACAAGGCCCTGGGTTCAATCCCTAGCACCACAGAAAATTATAAAAATAAAATATTGGAGAAGAGTGGAGCTTGCATTTATGCAGCTTCCTTCTTCCAACTTTTATTCCATCCAAGCCATCATCCTATTGGACAGTGCTGCCCATGCTTAGGGAAGTCTCCCTTTCAGTTGGCTATCCCATATGCCAATCCCTAGACACACCCTCATTGACACACTCAGAAGGCTCTTAATTTTTGTCATCTCTTAAGCCCATCAAATTGACAGTTCAAATAAACCATTACAATTATACAAGTGTCCCTTGTGAAGATATATTCTCTCAAATTTATTTTGTTTGAAAAAGTACTTATCTCTCTTCTTTATTTTTTAGTTGTTAATGGACTTTTTAAATTTTTATATGTGGTGCTGAGAATTGAACCCAGTGCCTCACACATGCTAGGCAAGCACTCTACCACTGAGCCACAACCCCAGCCCTATCCCTCTTTATTTCTAAATGTAAATTTAACAGATACGGTATTTTTGCTTGGCAGCTTAAAACATTTTTTTTGACCTTTAGTGCTATGAAAAATCTCATGCTGAAAAGTCTTCTGAGAGGTGAATTGCGATACTCCTGTGTATTATTTCTTTATAGAGACAGAGTCTTTATCACTTTACTATGTCAGCACCAGATGGCACCAAAAGTCCAGATTTGATGTAAATCCACTTAATGTGTTGTCATTGTTTTAGTACTAAAGGATAACCCAAACCCAGATTTGTCTCAATTCTGCCATGTTTTGTTCAGCACGAATTTGGAAAGCATCTGAAAAGAGCATCTGAAAGTGTCACAAAGCCTGTCCTTGTGTTCAAGCTTGTCCCAAATGTGTCACCCATGATCACCATCCTTTAATTTGGCCCTGCAAGATCCTACTTAGATCTGAACAGAATCACTGTGGATGAACCAGCTGCAGGCTCCTGTGCCACATATGTAGCCACAAACTCCACAGCACTGTCAAAACTTGAATCCACAGCCCACTGAGATAGGCACTAGGTAGTACCAAAGACCATAGTGCTATTGGCTGCCTACTGCTGAAGAAAACTTACGGTCCAAGATTTCAACAACCTGCCATACATGTTGCTGGCTGAGATAGAAGTCTGATAGACTGGATCTACATGTCTCTGCCTGATACTGATGCTGATCTAGAGGCTCTATGCATAGGCACCAACCATCATATGGGGGCAATTAGAATCGGACCTGTGTTAAATATCACAAGCTGAGTTTCAAGGTAAAATTTTAGGCTTATGACTGCCTTTTGCTCACTAAATGGAGTCTTGATTCAGGATTATTTGCCTGAGGTTACAATGGTTTTGGTGAAGGTAGTCTCTTGGCATAAAGACTGATGCTAAGGGCTGGGATTGTAGCTCAGTGGTAGAACGTTTGCCTTGCATGCGTGAGGCACAGGCTTCAATCCTCAGCACCGCATAAAAATAAATAAATAAAATAAAGATATTTAAAAAAAGACATGCTAAGTCATGTGATACCTGAATTTTACAGTCACAATAAACCACCTAGTCTCAGGTTTACATCCAATGGTGATTTGTAACAAAACAAATGTTGGGACAGAGGTAGTATAGATAGACCCTTGTCTATAAAGGCTGATGCTAAGTCGCATTGTACTTGAGTCTCGTGGTCCCTAGTATTTGTGCCATTCATGCATGGGCAGATATACCCCAATTCCATTCCAAGGCTATCAATGGTGTAGGCTCAAACTCTATTCGGTCCCACCATAGTACAGGATTCTACCTGGTGTTGGAGCAGGTCTAAGTCTCCTCATGCAAGCTCTGACCTGAGTATAGCTTCTTTTGCTTTCTATCTGGTTCTGTGTCTCACCTGGAGTGGGAAAGGGCCCATCGCTAAGCTCCAAGGCAAAGTCCTGTGCTAGTTCTTTTGCTCTGTTCCACAGTGTGTGGAAAGTAGCTTTCCTTTCTGCTTCCTGAGGTTGCAGGAGGGGTGGAAGGAATTCCTTAGCCACTTGGCCAACGCAGTTCCAGAAGCTCATTCTCTAGGTACAATATTGGGGCAAAGGTCATGGGGCTTTAGTCAGTGCTGGGTTTCACCATCATAGGCCTGGTGCTGGGTTTCAAGCCTGAAGTCTGAACGGGGTACATTCTCCTTCTCCCAAGCAAGAGCATTCTCTATCCACACTGCCCTTCTCAACACAATTTTCTTTCTTTCTCTCTCTCTCTCTCTCTTTCTTTTTTTCTTTCTTTCCTTCTTCTGGGTACTGGGGATTGAACTCAGGAATACTTGACCACTGAGCCACATCCCCAACCCTATTTCTTTGTGTGGTTTATTTAGAGACAGGGTCTCACTGAGTTGCTTAGCACCTCTCCATTGCTGAGGCTTGCGTTGAAATTGCGATTCTCCTGTCTCGGCCTCCCAAAGTGCTGGGATTACAGGCATGTGTCACTGCACCCAGCTAACACAACATGACTCTTTTCAACATGACTCTTCTTATTATAATTATTCAGTATGGCTTGTCACCTGTCTTGCTTAGCTTTGTGAAGGTAGTTTGGCACATCAGTAACTGTTCATTTGGTGTATGGGGACAGAGATCATTATTGCAGGGTCTTAATCAGTTGCCATTTTTCTCTATCTCCATTCTCTCCATCTTGATTTGGGTTCCTATAGGCATTCTTCCTGCTCCAGACAAGTATTTATGTAGTGTTTCCTAGATTTCAGGTATTTATTCCAGGCCATGGTGATAGAGCAGTAAACAAAATATGCAGACTATTATTTTAAAACATGCCTTCAATTAAAAGAGAGACAAAAAATAAGCAGATGGTGATAAGTCCTATAAATAAACATGAAGCAAGATGAGGTAAGCAAAATAGTAGCTCCTAAATATGTCCATAAACTTATCCTTAAAACTTGTGAATATAGTAACATACATAGAAAAAGTGGTTTTACAGAGGTGATTAAGTTAAGGCTCTTGGGTTGGGGAGTTTACCCCACATGATCTTGTCAGTCATGATATAAAATTACTTGAGTCCCTAAAAGTATACAACATTGCTTAGCTCAGAAATAGAAGTAAAAACAGAAGAGAACTAGTTGGATGACAGCAAGAGAAGGGATTGGCCCACTGATGCCAGCTTCAAAGATGGAGTATTAAAAGAATGTGAGCATTCTTTAAGAGCTGGAAAAACCCAGGAACAGATTTTTCCTAGAGCCAAAAGGAAAGTGGTACAACTGACACTGATATCCTGGTAAGTTCTATGTAGGACTTATGGCCCACAGAACTGTAGATAATAATTTGTATTGTTTATGCTACCAAATTTAAGATGTTTGTTCAAGCAGCAATAGGAAACTAACACCAGAGATCACGGAGACTGGAAAGTATGTTCCTTTTTATAAAACTTGGTCAGGCCAGGCATGGTGGCACATGCCTGGAATCTCAGCAGCCAGAGAGGCTGAGGTAGGAAGATCTAGAGTTTAAAGCCAGCCTCAACAATTTCTCGAGGCCCTAAGCAACTCATAGAGACTGTCTCTAAGTAAAATATAAAAAGGCTGGGGGTGTGGCTCAGTGGTTAAGTACCTCTGGGTTCAATTCCCAGTACCAAAAATAAATTGGTCAGGGCAGGAATCCTTTTGAGATGATGTTGGAATCAGTGGAATAGAGTGACAGCCTGCTCTCTCTACACACAGGGGAAGTGCTCTGAGCAGAGGGAAGAGAAAGTGCAAGCATCTTCAGCAGAAATATGCTTAACTCTTCAACATCACGTATGACTATTATTAGCATTAATTCAAAAATTTTCAGATGAACACTTAAGAAGAGACCATCAGGATTTTCATGCCTGAATCACTGCTATGCTGCTCACTCAAAAGTTCCTATTTCACTGTTTTCTACTTAACCACCTAGCAAACTACACATTTTTCACTTGAGTAGTTTCTGGCCAATGCTTTTTTGAGCTAAAACCTAATTTGAAAATCTAAATAAGAATGATATTTGAAGGTATATGCAAATTCATTGAAATGAGAATTTCTGCTTTTGGATTTCCTTACCAAGAGCAGTTGATCTTTATGACACACTATGTGGGAATGAGCAATGTTTTTTTCCATTTAGGTGGTAAGTTTCAAACATTAAATATAACTAATATTTTGTTTTAAATAACTCATAAATGTTGGTATTATATATTGCAAAAAACAAAACACTAGGAATGAGAAGGCCTACACTGCATGCTCACTTTTTAAAATTAAAAAGTAAATTTGAATAAAAGTAAAGGTTGTTTTATTTAATTATAATATATATAGGAATTGCCATCTAGTTAGCAAAGTAAATTTCAGTAATAAACTATCTTTAAACCCATATGAAGTATCTAAACATAGATAGACCTTTTAAAATTACATTTAAAATAATTAGGTTAATGTCACTTAAATGTGTACATCTCATATTTTACCAAAGCAGAATAATATTTTAAAGAATTATGTAAATCCCATTAAGTTATCTTCTGAGAAAATATTTTCAATGGCTATAATAAAATTATTTTGATTATATATCCTGTGGACTATTGCCAAATATCTGAAGAATTACCAAGAAGTTAGAGAATCTTTAAAAAAAAAGTGTTCTTCTCTGTCTGAGCTCTCTGCAAACTAATTGGTGTTCCTACAAGACTCATGGTGTTACTATTGACCTTTGCTCTTGTCATATAAGTATACATATCTAGGTGAATTCTTCCAAGTGAAGATAATCATGTAGGTAAAAAGTATAATGTTCTGTTAAATAGTTAATGAATATTAGTACCAATGTAGCCACAACCCATTTACAGAATTAATAACAGTAATTAAATATACTTATTAACTTTGTAAGCATAAAACATCATTTAGAACAAAAACATACTGTGTTTCATTTTACAATGAAAAGTGGAGATGTTATAAAATTTTGAAATTAAATAATAGTGGTAAATAGTATCTGTTAATTTGTGGAAATCATCTAAAATTTGTTGATGTAGAATAAGTTCACTTAATATCATTTTTTAAAATGTGTAATATCGCCAATAGCCATTCCAGAGAGCACACAATGTTATTATATTAAGATAATCATTAAACAAATATTTAGAAAATAAAAAAAAATAATTAATAGCCAACAGTTTTTTCATTCTTTACCTAGTACATGACATTTAAAGATTTTAAAATAAAAATGTTCAATTTTGCTTCCCAAATATTTAGTTGATATAATAATTTAATTCTAAAAGGTAAGTTCATTTTTCTCACCAAATTAAATCAGTGTATTATTAATTTTAATTAATTCCACACATTTTTTACAAGACATTTCAGTTATAGGTTAACTTATCAGATCTTATGTCTGGGTATTTGTCTCTTACTTTAGTTCAACATTTTTCTGATGTATAGCAATCATTTGTGAAAGGCCTAATTGTGGTATTCAATGCTTTTTTCTGATTATGCTTGGTAATCTTTTCTTCTAATTTTTAGTCTGTGACTATATAAGGTGACGTTTGTAACATGTTGATTGTTAACTAACTCTTTGAGTCATAACTTCTTAGGTCTCTTTGGAAACTTAGAGTAGAGAATTAACTATTTGAAAATATCTGTATATACATATAATGCACATTTATATAGAATCCTTTTAGATTTTTTTTTATTATTGCTAAATGAAAGCTCTTTAGTCAACTTTTTCCTATTGTAACCAAATCTGACAAGAACAATATAGAGGAGGTAAAGGTGTTTTTGGAGCTCATAGTCTAAGACTTATGAATGTCTGACTTCATTGTTCTGGGCCTAGGGTGAGGCAAAGCATCATGGGGGTGGGTGTGAAAGAGGAAAGCAGCTCAGGACACAGCAATCGGGAAGCAGAGGGAGTGTTCTGCTCACCAGGCAAGACATGCCTCCAGTGACCTATTTCCTCCAATTACACCCTATCTGCCTACAATTACCCCTCACTGGATTAATCCAGTGAATAGGTTACAACTCTTATAATCTAATTGGTTTATCCCTGAATATTCTTGCCTTGTCTCACACATGACCTTTCGAGGGGGCCAGCTCATATCTAAACCATAACAAAAAGACTTGTGTTTATTTCCATATTTCTATTTACGTGCTTACTGCATGTTCTAAATTTAAGAAACAATATTTACATTTTCTAAATCACTTTCTAATATTAAGGTACCAATTTATGGCTGATGAAAGGGATTAAGGGTACAGTGGAAAATAAACCAATGACCTTAGCCATTTTGTTTTGAATTACTCTGACCTTGTTGATTGAGAAACTAGTTTTTATGTACAATGCAGAATTATTGTGTCTCTGTAGGCTATAACTTATTTGACAAAGGTTAAGGCATAAGAGTCAGTGCAGAACAGAAAGAAGCTTTCATCATGATAATTTTTTTCCTGAAATAGAGTTCTGAAATATTATCATTTTTGATCCAGCATGTTTCAATTCCCCAAAGAAATTTTTATCTCTTATCTACAAAAAGCACTGTACAGCACAGAATAATAAGTCCATAAAGAAGCTAAAATAATAGAGTTTTAGCTTAAGCTAATGTATATACTGTTTTTTTTTTTCAGAAAACAAATATATACAAAACAACAAAAGCAAATTAAGACTTTATGAGGCGAGTGGCCTATATTTTTCA